>JAQJVL010001915.1:0-135699 GCA_035578905.1 Stictocephala bisonia | reverse complement strand
TCTTAATTTATTGTTTGGAATTTGTAATATCTCTACAAATTGAAATCTGTTTTCGAGACATGATTTAAACCATTCTAGAGTATATTTGCTTACTCCAAGAATTTTTTTATTTATATGGAATAATGATAGTCAACACTATCAAATGCCTTTGATAGGTCCATAAAGACTCCTATTGTGTATTCATTTTATCGATAGAATCAATTACTGAATCATAAATGAGATAGCTGCTGTAGTTACTGATTTAATATGATAAAATTCATGCTAAATTGAATCTATTAAATTATTTTGTAGTAAATATGTCATGAATTGATAATGGGAAAATTGTTATAAAGTAATTTTTGAGAATATTGGTAGTAAAGAGATAGATCTGTAATTTGAGGGGTCTTTTTTTATAAATTTTTTTATGTATCAGAATTATTTTAGAAATTTTTGATTCGTAGTAAAGTATCCAGATATGAAAGAAGAATTTAAAAGATGTGTTAGTATTTTACTAAGGTGATGTTTAGCTGATTTTATTATTGATATTGGTTATAACCAAATCCACTTGAATATTGTTTTTTAAATGAGTTAGTTGCATTTTCAATGTCTTTTGTACTGGCAGGTTTTGGATTAAATGAATGTTGTATTATTATTTCTTTTTGTATATTTGTAATATCTGTTTGTTGTATATTATTTGTAAGTCTATTTGGTTTTGATGAAAATTGGTCAGTGAAGTGCAGTTGCTTACCTCCATTGGGTGTTTAATAATAAAGCTGACGATAGTGGAGCCAAGAGATGTGCACACTACAGCCAAAATGACAACACTTGTCTTGGCGAACATACCAGCACCAATCAAACAGACCAGAAGATTAAGGATATTGAGAACTGAACAGTACAAAAATCTCCACCAGTGGCCATCAGGTAAAATAGGAGGTCCATTTCCAACCATGATCCCTAAAGGAAGAAAATATCTGCATAATATATGAATGCCATGAACCAAATCATTTATCATTCTTTGGATTACTAATGAAAACGGCAAGTAAATATACAAATATTATATTTTACTTGCTGGGAGTGTTAGCTACCTGCTTGAGCAAATAATATGATAAATATCAACAAAATATTTAATAAACTATCGTCCAATTTAATTATTATCATCATTTTCCAAAATATTTGAAAATGTAATATTTATTCAATCAACAGAATATTTAGAAACTTATAATCTTCTTGCTGCAGAACAGTGTGGCTTTCGTCCAAACAGATATTTTGTTAACAGTTGGAGTAGAATATATTGAATCAGTAATAAATTCTATTGATAAAGGTGAGGCAACAGGTCGAGGATCTTTATAGACATCTTTTGACAGTGTGTTACACATTAAATTTCTGCTGGTGCTGGATGATTTTGGTCTGAATGATACATTCTTATCTTGGTTTCAATCATATCTTGCTGATAAGGAACAGTTTCTTGAGATCAGTTATCTTGATAACTGTTGTAATAAAGGAACTCTTAAATCTACAAAAACAAAAAATATATAGTGTTCCACAGGGTTTTATATTGGGACCACTGTTATTTACTTAAATGTACTGCCACTAGGGATGGTAACGATATGTCGATATATCGGAAATATCGATAAATATGGTTCAATATATCGATATTTTCTTTCGATCATATTATCACTAAATATTAGTTATTCTCTTTGCTCAAAATCATCAAGATTCAAATAAAACATTTAAACTGCCTCTTATGCGTACAATAACTGCATTGAAATAATAAAGTAACTTCATTTAGGTTTTTTTACGTGAGGTTATTGCACTAAAATGTTGTTTATTGTAGACCAGTGGGTTGAAGTGAACTTAGTGTTTATAAAAAGCCTAATGTCATTATTAAATGTGAAAACAAAAAATTACAATATTATTACATTATTCTTTTATAAATAAAATATTAATTAAAGGTTCTTAATTCTTTAAATAAAATTAAATAACATATTATTAATTCTTACTTTGAATTTTTTCATTTAACCCCACAGACCACTACTTGTTTTGTGCAGATAAAAATTTATTTAATTTTTACATTCAGTGGTCTATTCTAAATATTAACATCAAGAGGTGAGTGCATTTTTGGTCATGACATAAAGAGTTGGTGCATAATTTTTAACAGATATAGCATTTACAATTCGATATATGGATATTTTTCTTTCCATATTATCTATCATTAGATCGATATTTGGTATACGATATATCGATAATTCAATATGTTGAAAATATTTACAATCCCTAACTGCTTAGAGTTATAGACAGTCAGCTTAAGTTAATCATTAAGTGTATGCTGATCAAGCATTAGCTGATGATTTAAGTGTCCAAATCTCCAATAATAATAAAGAAAAACTCAAAATATCATTATTATCATGTTCATCAGAAAAAACCAGTATCTTGATCCAATATTTAATAAAATCTTTTAACTAATCCAAATAAAACTAATTACATCCATTCTTCTACTAAGCTGAACAATAATAAAAATATATTTAACACCGCTATAACAATATCTTAAAAGAAATGCGACCAACAAAATTTCTGGGAGTGAATATTGATAGCTCACTGAGTTATAATCTTCTTGTCAAAGGTGTTTGTAAAAAAATAATTCTCAGTTGTATGCATTGAAACAGATGTAAAAAATATGCAGTCAGCATACTGAGTAAGACAGCAGGAAAACAACTGTGATAAAACAATTTATATTGACGTCTATTTTTATAAGCCATAACATCATGCTACCAGCTGATTATAAATATTCAGAAAACTAATGTAGATTATTTTTTGAGCAAAGATAACCAATTCATTAGTTATATAATCCATTACTGGACATACATAAATTTGACACAGTTACGAGCAGGTAACGAATGGCCCACAGTGTATTTTTCGCATGGCTAGGTGCTTTATTACAAAATAAAATAATATTTTACAATAACTTCTTACAGAATTACAATTAATGTGATTCCTACCTGATGGACCAAAATTTTCGACCAATCCTTCTGAACATCCAACAATATAAAGAGCACTGCTGACCAAGTTTGCTAAAAAAAACAGTGTTCCTATAGAGCCACCAAACTCGGGCCCTAGAGTCCTGCTAATCATAACTGTTATAGAATTAAGGAAGACTCAGAGATTAAAATTAATAAATTCCAAAATATAATTGTTTTTGTATACCTATTACAGTAGTTACTTACTTACATTCCACACGTACACCAACTTACTGAAGTTTGGCTACCCAACAACTCTTGTATTTAATTAACATACAAAGACTAGCCTTCCATAGACAGCGGTGGACTGTATGGAAAAAAACAAAACCAAAATGACTATTTTTCTGCATTTGTTTATTTTTGGTAAGAGATGGGGTGCAAGGTGTCCAACTGACATATTCTACAACTTTATAAATAATGACAGAGACCAACTGACTGAGTAAACTCATCACAAACAACAAACTTTACTGCTACTTAAATTTATCTCTTTGGTCTCCTCATAAAACCACTTATTTTCTCGAAACAATCAAATTACATACAAACTGCACCATTTTTTTAGGTCTTTTTCTTGAAAATACATTAATTTTTCGAATAGAAGGCATTGAGCTGTTTATATGTTTCACTTCGAAATTGACAGAAGATTTAGAGGGACACCAAAGTGTAGGGATATGTTTGGTCACCATAAGCACAGTTAGATAAAAAGTTGCCATTTCCATAATCATGGTAAAAACAACATTCAGCTTTATTATATAACTAGGGGACACCCCTGCAGGCTTCGCATGCCAACCCCGTTGTCACTCACTACGCTCGTGAAGTAAGCTAGACCTGTGGCCTAATCTGGAAACTATAACTTTAGCTCCTTTGTGGAACTCGGCTTAAGGCCTCACCAAGGCATTCTATTACAGTACCATTTGTGGATCTCGGCATATCGCCTCATGAGGATGATCGGCCTACGGCCTGGATTCTTAAGCAGTATAGCCATGAATTTTGGTTTTGGGCCAGTAAAATCCACAACCATGGTCTTCTCTAAAAACTGATGGTATATTAGTAATTTAGAGAAGAATATCTTTCCACTAATCCACTTGAGTGTATTAGTTGAACTACGTAATTTTTTGTTTTGGTGCACTTTTTTTGGAGGGGGAGGGGTCAAAGCCTTTAAACGTTGTCTCTTCCAAAATATAATGATATAATGTGATTTGGTAGATCAATACCAATTGTTTGATACCTCACTTGGGCGTTTTATTTTATTAATACCCTTTTTTGGTTTTACAGGATGTTTTTGTGTTTTGGGGCATATACCTCTTATTATTTTCCCTTTTCAAAATTTGATGGTATATTTTCATTTAGGAGAAAAATACCTTTAAACAAAACACTAAAATAAACCAATAAGGCTTAAAATACATAAAAGAGTACAGATATAAAACAAAATCTTTTAACGCACATAGAAAATATCTACAACAAAATAGGAAGTAAATTACTTGCAAGAGATTTTAGTAACAAACACATAACCCCTTGAAATATTTTAACAATACTTTATTACATTATTAGAAAAAAATCATGTATATATGCACATTCATCTACATTTAATTTTAAATTATCAACCTTCACAGTTGGTCAAAGTTCACAACTAATAAAAACAGTCTATTGTTTTCAATAAATGTTCAAATTATTATCATGAATACCGGTATTCACATCTTGCAATATAATCTATAAGTTATTAGTGAATAGGAAACCTATCAATTCCACAGTCAATTTTATGTTTATGACATATGTTTATTGTATGTCATTATTAGCTCATCATCTGGCACAGAATGAGAGCAAGACCTAGCATTAACTAAAGTTTATTAAAACTTTAGTGCAAATATCCAAAATAAAACAAACTTTACCATGACTTACAACTGCAGTATATAACAAAATATTAATTTCTTGGTAGTACAGTTAATCAAATTTTAACCAAATATCTCAGACGGATACTTTAAAAAGATCAACTCACTTGTTTTATTTTTTCTCTCTCTAAATACTGAAAATTACAACAGACTTTAAAAATCAATAATTATTTTATCATGTATATATTTATCTTTAATGACATTAATACTAAAGTTACACATACAGTGCTCAGTGGTATTGACCCATCTATCCATACTGTTTGACCCACCCATCCACTCATACTACAGTAGTATTGAACATACATTCACCAATACTACAGTGGTATTGGACATACATATTTACTACAGAATGCTAAAATGTTTAATTAAGGTGAAAAATAAGCAATAAAACACACCATTAATTTCTTCCTAAACAGCTGCTTTAAAGAAAAACTATATTAATATACTTATTTTACATTTATCATGAGAATAATGCATTCAACAATAAATAGCAGAGTTATGGTCTTTTAACTAGGCCTAATGTAAAACGTTTTTTATGGATAGCAGCAAAATTTTGTATACAGTACAAGTGAACGTCACACCGAAATCTATCACCAATAGAGCAATTTGTATACAAAGCAATTTGTACTTGTATTGTAATATTTGTGCATTTTGTGCTTATATTATAATATATTTGTGTTGTGTGATGTTCAGTTGTACTGTATTTGTACCAACATGTATTATGCAAACTTAAAAAAAATTTGTTATATATGAATTAATTCAAGAAAAACTGACTTACTTACTTACTTACTTATCTTCTCCTGTCCCTCCACATCTCCTCTCTCACCACTTCCCCCCACACACTCCCTCTCTTTTCCACGTCTGTCCTCACTCCATCCAGCCATCTTCTTCGTGGTCTTCCTCTGGGCCTCCTTCCCTCCATTTCCCATTCCTCCATCTTCCTCGGCAACCTCTCTACACTCATCCTTTTTACGTGACCATACCACCTCAACCTTGCTTGTTCCACTCTTTCTCTTATACTCTCCTCCACTACATCCTTCCTTATCTCACTATTCCTAATTCTATCTCTTCGAGTTCTTCCCTTTATTGCTCTCAAGAACCTCATTTCCCCTGCCTGTACTCTACTCCACTCCCTTTCTGACATCCGCCATGTCTCTGCCGCATAAGTAATTATAGGCCTATAGTAATTCTTGAACATCATTACCTTGGCCCTCCTTGGTACCTCTTTGTCCCATACTAGGTGTTTCACCGTCCGGAAGAATCCCGCTCCCATTCCTAATCTGGCATTTATTTCCTGTTCCATTCTTCCATCACTTGACACCATCGTTCCAAGGTATTTGAAATCATCTACCTTTTTTAGTATACTTCCATCTACCAATATATCTTCTTCCAAAACTGTGTCCCTTCCTACTACCATTACTTCACTTTTTTCCTTGCTTATCCTCAGCCCTCTCTCCCTCATCTTCCTACTCCACTTGTCCAGTTGTTCTTGTATCTCCTCCCTGTTTTCTCCCCACATCAGAATATCGTCAGCAAACATCATTATCTTCATCTCTTCATTTGTCTCCTCTTTAATTTCTCTCATCATTATCTCCATAACTACATTAAAAAGAATCGGAGACAGAACACTCCCCTGTTTCAGCCCTTTCTTTACCTTGAACCATTCTGTATTACCATCACATGTCCTAACTCTGCACTCGTGCACCCTATACAATTCCTTAACCCATTTCATCATATTTTCTGTCACTCCTATTTTTTCCATACTCTCCCATATACTTTTTCTCTTAACAGAATCGTAGGCTTTCTCGACATCTATAAACACCAGTATTAACTTTTTATTGAACTCCCAGTGCTTTTCAACCATTTGTCCCACTGCAAAAATCAAGTCGATCGTACTTCTTCCCTTCCTAAACCCATGTTGTTCCTCCCCTATCTGGTCCTCTATCACGTCCTTAATCCTGGTAAAAATTATTTTTTCAAATATTTTGGCAACATGGCTTATTAATGTTACTCCTCTATAGTTCTTGCATAGTCTTCTACTTCCCTTCTTGTGTATTGTTATTATTTCACCTTTCCCCCAGTCGTCAGGCACTCTTCCTTCCCTCCATACGCATGTGAAGACTCTCTTCAACCAATGTACTCCCACTGCTCCCAAAGCCTTTACCATATCTGATGATACTTCATCTGGTCCTGGGGATTTCCCACTTTTCATCTCTTTCACCGCCTTTTCTATTTCCCTCCAACTTATCTCTTCCCCTCTCTCCCATTGCTCCTCATTTTCGTCTTCCTCTTCTTCCTCATAGTTTTCATTCAACAGTGTTTGGAAATACCTTTTCCACAACTTTTTCATTTCCACTCCTTCCACCATGACTCCATTTTCATTTTGCATTGTTTTGGCACTTTCGGTCACTCTCTTTTTGTTCCTCATCATACTATAGAACATCTTTTTGTTTTGTCCTAAGTCTTCCTCTAACTTTTTCGTGAAGTTCTCCCATTCCTTGTCCTTTGCGTCCTTTATTATTCTTCTGCATTCTCTCTTCTTTGCCAAATATTCATCTTTGTCTTCTTGCGCTCTGGTTTTCCACCACTTCCTCCATGCTTTGTTCTTCTCTTTTACTCCTTTAATTGTCTCTTCATTCCACCAACTTGTTTGTTTTTCTCTTCTTTTCCCCTTTGTTCTCCCACATACCTTTTCGGCTGCCTTTACTATTGTGTCCTTGAACCGATTCCATTCCTCTTCCAGCTCCCCTACCTCTGTTCTGGGTAACTCCTTTTTTACCATATTTCTAAATTCTTCCTTCTTCTGCTCCTCCTGCAGTCTCCATCCCTTTATTCTTTCAACTGGTTTTGTCGTTCTGCTCTCTTTTATTTCCATTCTAAACACCCCCACCAACAGTCTATGGTCCCCTCCTACGCTTACGCTGGGAATCACCTTCACATCCATGATCTTTTCTCCCCATTCTCTATCTGTTATTATATAATCAATTACACTTTTTACTATCCCATCCCAACTATACCTTGTTATTATATGGCTCTCCCTCTTTTGAAATCTCCCATTTCCAATTGTCAATGCATTTCTTTGGCACATGTCCAGCAGTCGTCTTCCTTCCTCAATCCTGTTTCCAAACCCAAAATTGCCCAACACCTCCTCAAACCCTCTTCTGTCGGTCCCAACCTTTGCATTTAAATCCCCCATTAATATATTTACATTTCGTATTTGGTCTTCCAGCTTTCTTCAAACTCTTCCTTTTCTTCCTCTGAACATCCTGTCTGTGGTGCATACACCTGCATTATTTTTATTTCCTTGTTTTTGTTTCTAATCCTAACTGTCATCATTCTATCCGATATAAACTCCACTTCGTCTAGCATCTCCTTTATCCTCCTATTAACCATTACTGCTACTCCATTCCTTTTTGATCTTCCTCCACTCCAGTACAGCCATGTCCCTCCATTTAAATATTAATAATTAATTAATTGATAGTAAATAAATAATTAATAATAATTAGATAGTAAATAAATAATAAAATTACTACTACTATATATTTATCAAAACATGTTTTTAATTCAATATTTTTTTATTTTACCGATTTTTGACATTTTGAAGATGGGGAGATAAGTGCCCTATATTTTCTATATGAAAGGACATGTCATTGGTATTATTGAAAAAATGTTATATCTTTGTGATGTACAGAAGAAATATATTAACATCTACTTTAAAAACCAAAATATTTTACATTTTGGTCCACCCTGCCCCTAGAGATTTTTTTGTATTTATTTATTTATTCATAAGACGCCGATCATCAAGATATGGGCGAATATGGATTTAGAATGAGTGTGATGAGTGTA
Organism: Stictocephala bisonia; assembly: GCA_035578905.1. Lineage (NCBI taxonomy): Eukaryota > Metazoa > Arthropoda > Insecta > Hemiptera > Membracidae > Stictocephala > Stictocephala bisonia. The sequence continues at coordinate 126,974 of JAQJVL010001915.1, read as the reverse complement.
GATGAGCGAATGTAGTCATTGTTACAAACTAAGGCCGACTATTCCTTAGAAAGTGTCATTAATTAATAGCCCAATGACAAATGAACAGCCGGTGGTTATCATTAGATTATTTTGAAAATTATCAAGGCTTTAAAGACTTTTAAAATGGGGTCTAACACAACCTATGTTGCATTTGAAATTTTTTAGATTTGAACCTTTGACCTCACTTTAAGGCACACCTATTTTATATATGACAAAAACAATTTTGAACCTTCGCCATATGCAATTTATTAAGCTTACACAGTTTATTGCATCACAACAGGAGATACTGCAAGAAAAATATGGCAAAAATATTAACAAAGTAACAAAATAATTCAAGCTAGTTAAAAAAACCACATAAATGATATGTCAAGAACACACACATAATTTACAGTTTACTTGACAATTCCTCCTTCTTTAAAGTATTTTACTCTTGGCAAGTGACTTGTAATTAAAATATGATCTAGCCTTTGTTGTATTACTAATCTTCCTTGATGGAACTTGTAAGCAATCAATTACAATACAATTTAAATTTTATAAAGGATACAATAGGCTCCTCCACCTTCAACAGCGCCATTGGTACAAATAGCACATATTGATGCAACCGTAAATAGCAAGATACCGTAGGCTATGCCAAATTGTACCAGTGTGACAAGTATACCAGCATTCCCCACCAAAAACCCTGAAACAAACCAAGTTTTTATTACAGAACAAATTCAATACTTTTACTACCAAATAGTATAGTTTTTATTATATTTATTTCTAATAACCAAGTATTATTGTAGTTAAAGCATTGAAAATCAGGACCCTATCTTAGAAAAATGTACGGATCTATAGAAAACAAATGTAAACAGAAAAAAGATCAATTGTGGCTTAAATAATAATGAATGTACTGTACATCAATAAAAATAGAACATCTTTAAGAAGTACACAGATTGTAGTTGAAAGATGTTAAATAATTCCAAATTGAAATTAAGAAATACATTTTAAGAGAATAGTTTGTTAAAATGGAATAAAATAGATTATCAGTTTGGCTTCTTTACACATAAATCTAGGTTTGATTTAGGCAAACAATACCTCTCTCATTTTGTAGGTCTACTATAGTTGCTACTTTCAGCCAGCAAAACTCAAATGGCCTTCTTCTCGTTCTTTAAAGGACTCAAGAGAATTGAAATTCATCTGTTGAAAAGGGGCATAGGCTATTGTTGAGTCTATTTGATATTGGAAACAATTCCTCATGTGCTCACATTTCCGCCTGGTAACTAATTAACACTCTGTAGCATCTATGTTTAACAAGAAGCATAGGAGTAAAATGAAGAAGGAGAAAATCACTAGGTGGAGACTAGATCTTTGTTATTCCTATGATATTGTGTACTGTCTAGGAAGATAAAACCAAGCTGCTGATGCGCTTTCAAGAGTCTGTTTAATAGCATCTCATGTCTCTTCTAAAGATACAACTTTAGTAAATCTCCACAAATCACTTTGTCATCTTGGAGTCTCACAACCTTGGTAAAAATTTTAACTAATTAACGACCAAATGTTTGTAATTTGGTAACACCTCTTCAGGATGCTTGTGACTCCTACACAGTATATCCGATCTATTGCTTTGCTAAATGTCATACCTGTAGCAGGTATTGCATGATTCTTCCACCCGCTTGACCTAATTACCGTTCATTTATGGTCATTTTGGCTGATATCAAATAGTGTTCGCAAACTTATTATGGAAGACCAAGTTTGTTTATCTAAAAGCTGAGTACTGTTTGTAAACAGTCCAGTTTGCAAACAAGACTTAGCTTTTTTAAGGTAAGCTCTACTACAGACTATGCTATGAATTATCTCTATAAATTGTATGGAATTAGTTCCAGCACAACCTGGATTCAAACTCACAACCTACTGCTGTGCATTGTCCGGGGTACAATGCCTTAGTGACTTAGATATTTGATAATATACTTAATAGACTTAGAGAGGTGTAATATACTACTCAAATATCAGTAAAAATTCAATGTGGCTAATTCATAAAAACCGACTCTTCTATTAGATAAATCTATTATACATTTGAATTCTAAAACAAAATTATTTTAGCATTGAGCAATCCAGTCTCCTAGTATAAAGAACCAAAGAGCGTCAATATTTTATATCAACGATGGAATGAAAACAGTAAAAGCCACTGAATGAACTACCTTAAATATAATAAAAATAATCATTTATAGTGACATTTTTAACTAAATAAAGTTAGCGATGTACATGTATCCACAATTTGGAAAGCACTTCCAAAAACAAAAGGCTATAACTGCAAAAAAGTGCAATTTAATAGTGATACTAAAGTCATGGTATGTTAAAGTTTATGATTAGAAATTTTCACTTATTCGAGGCCCGTCCAACATAAACTCAGTAATAGAGGAATGTTGTTTTCATAGGATTTAAAAAATGTTTGATCTATATATGATAGCATATATACAAAAATCCTATGAAAACTACATTCCTCTATTTCTATCTCATAACTGAAGTACTATAGAGGGAGGTTTGATATGGACTGTCAACTGCCTACTATTTGTATTGGGCTGTGAGGTTCTGAGTTTCTGTAAATATATACAAAACCTACATCAAAATTAACAATTTTATATTTCTTATGACTAATTTTGTTTCATTTATTGTTATAGTAAACACAAGATGATTTAAATAGTTTTAATACTTCAATTACAAAACAGTTACTATAAAAAGAATCTGTGCCATTTGCTTCACAATGCCATAACACTATTGTTTGAATATGTGTCAAAGCTGTTTACAGAACACATTAATATCTCAAGATAGTGTTATCTGTTCCACAAGTTGCCACTGAACCACAAACTTGTGGAATTTACTATCTTTAACTTGGGTGTATCACAGTTCATGATTTAATAATACAACTTGTTTATTTATATATATAACCTTTGATCAAACACATTTTACAATAACTTATTTGTAATAATTAGATATTTTATAATGTTAAATATCAAAATCAAGTTTTGTTTCAGAATGAAAATGAAATTTTTATTATCAAAGTACTAATAAGAAAAACTATAATGTCAAAGTATAATAAGTTAAAAATACACATAAATTTATTTATACTAAAATGTAAATAAATTAAGCTTTGGTCGATGAATTAAATACAAACTTGTATTTGATACATTGCAAAAAAGCCAACTCATAACTTATGAAGTAAATTTCCTTCATAAATATTTTTTCATTTTATTATTTCTTATTTACTACTACCATTGATTTTACTATATAAACTATGTATAGTAAAATCAATGCTACTACTGATTAGGGATGGCAAATATTTTCAACATATTGATATATTGGAAACCAAGATTGTATTTGATACAATGCCATAAAGTTAACACTTAATTTGTAAAGTAGGTTTAATTTATGGATGGGTAGTTTTTTAATTTGTATTCCCCTTAACACGTTGAGTACCAGCGTAGATAATTTATTGTGTCATTCTGAGGCCGCCGTAGTAAAACTGTATGTCTGCCTGACGCCATGAGGGCCACCGGTAGCCCTCGCGTCTTTTATAAATCAAACACAAATTGTAGCGCCATATTTAGTATTACGTAATTTTTAATGATATATTCTGAAAGCTCATAAAATCTTATAGAAAACGGTCCTCTGGTTTTTAAATAAAGCAATCCTAAATACGTTTTTATATATTTGAACTAGTTTTTACAACATTTAGACAGACTAGTTTCTGTCACAAAAAGAATCAATGTCACTTACTAAACACCTAACCTCAAAAGCTGATCAGTGCGCGGGAAGAAAACATAAACATCACAACAAAACAGCTGAAACATAATATCATATGGCATATGTTAAGTTTTTTGCGCCCATGCCATGAGGGCCACGGGTGTACCTCATCAACAACTTCACAAAATGGCGGCAAAAGACCGGATGTCGGCTATTTCTGTACTCGGGAGGGTCATTTCCCATTGGAACACAGAACTCGGAACAATGAATATTGAACTTTACCGAAGTAACAGCTGTGGTGCCAGACTGAAATCTAGTGAGGGCCACCGGTGGCCCTCATGGCAGTCAACGTGTTAAATATTCATATGAAAATAAAAGAAAACAGAAAAATCACGCTAATTCTTGGATACATTCAATCAATTGTTTTGACTGTTGGCAAATCATTTTTGCCAACATTTTTAAACAAAATATTGAGTCCAAAACCTTCAATTAAACTACAAAATTCAGTTGAAATTAAAATGTAGATCTAGATAATAAACATACGTTTTATTGATTTTAATGCAACAGCATAAATTATGCCGTACCTCGCACTTAGAAGGGGTTTTGTGTGCAACATAAATTCCTCACGATCTAGGGTTAAGAAGAAAATCCATAAGTGTAGTTCTCCTTATGGTACAATTTTAATTTTATAAAGCCTTGTTAAAACTCAGATATTCCAGACAGACTTTCATTCGGAGCTTACTGTTGTATAAGTTATGTATATTAATATTTGATATTTTCATGATAGCCCATTTTCTTAACCCAAAAAGAAAACTAAAAAAAATTTAAGGAAATTATGCACTTTCTTGCTACCTTTGAAAATACGATTTCATGTTGAAAAAGTGGTGAAATATGAGTTTAAATCTTTTGAGGAGTTTGATTTCATCTGCGGAAAACTCGTTTTTTCCAAAAAATCAAAAAACTAGTTTTTTTATCTAATAGTGAAAAAACCAACTTTTTTAAAAATCGTTGTTTTTCAACAACTTTTTTTTAATTTCTCGTGTTTTTTATGCTGAAGACAAATATATAACTGTTTTTGTAGTAAAATTATTTATTCAGCTCGAAAAATGCATTTTTCACTGACATAACCAAACATAACCTGACTTACACTAATTGTCTATTTTCTTCTCAACAAAAATTCGTAATTTGCGTCTAAATCGAATGTTTGACCTCCGTGACAGCCTACGGCGGGAATATAGGTGAATTCGGTTTTTGTGATTAATAGTTGTTGTATATAATGATCGCGTATTGGCCGCTAATCGCAATTCGCCGTGATAGTAGTTTTTCTGTTAAATATCTCAATAAATATTTGTAATAGACCAAAATAGTTCTCAAATTTGTATTCAGCGCAAAAAAAACACATCAAAATAAAAAAATATGATTAAAATACCATTTAAATTAACGGAAATATGATAAAAATACTAAAAGTTGTGACATTGGTTTTTTCAAATTTTTTGGTAAAGTATGTTATTTCCGCGGATTAAAAAGCATATCTCGTGAAAATACAGCCAATTCTAGACCCATTTCAAGCAAAATGTTCCAAATTTTTTTAGTAGCAAGAAACTGCATAAATACCAAAATTAAAATACAACATCTGAATTCAATCACCTTTAATTATCTACAATTGACATGATACTAAGTAAAAAATGATTGTAATTTTTTTTAAGACATATTAAAACAAAAAATAATAAATTGTATCAACCCGTTCAGTGCCATGACCATTTCCCAAAAGGATGTGCATAAACTGCCAGGCTGTTTTTCACAAATTTGTAAGGGTTTGGGAAAAACGTTGCGGAAAAGAACTATATACATCCTATATTAATAATTTTTTGTTTTAATTTGTAGAACATGAAATTCTCTACAAAACAGATATAGTAATAGGACAATTTATGAAAGATAAATAATAATTAAAAGTAAAAAAAGAAAATTAAATAAAAAACTAAGTTTGAACTGAATTTTCATATGTATAACAATTTTTTATCTTTTTTATTTATTCCATGTAAAAGACCAACTAAAAACAAACAAAATTCATATATAACATGAATTTATAGTTTGATATTTGACTTGATTGAGCAATATAACAGAATTCATTGTAAAGTCATTTTTCGTCACATTTCTGTAACTTAGTAGACAATTTTTTATAAAAAACTATGTATCCTAAATTCATATATCTTTTTACATTGTAGAACATAAAATTCCATACAAAATACATATAGTAATCAGACAATTTGTGAAAGGAATACAATTAATTGAAAAATTTAGTAATAATCAAAACTAAAAAAAAACAAAAACTATCACCAAATAAACAATCACAACAAACTTATATCCTTTGTGATTTAATGACTTTGATATAATAATGACTATCACAAATTATATGTTTCAAAATAGCAAAGTAAAACTGTATTACAAATTACGTTTAGTAACAACAGACATAATACTGTAAAACATAACCAAAAGAACTGAATAATATTCATGTATTCTACTGACTTCTTTCTGAATCAACACCAGCTTGCAAATGTCATTGTTACCTTTTTTCTCGATTACCAATTCAAAGGTGTAAAAGAAACACGAAAACGATACCAATCGAAAGGTCGATTCATTCGGAATATGGCGGATCTTTATTCGAGTCGTTCAAGTACATACCATATGAATAATTACGAAAATACGGATCGTCGACTGGGTCGACGCCGGTAAATTTACGCATAAATTACATCGTCGACTACGTCGATGCTACGGCACTGAAAGGGTTAATATTAGTTTATTTGCACTGTAATTTCTTGAACAAAATCAACTGGCATTTGCTTAATACAGCACATCTTGCAAAAATCTATTTTCTGACACCAACTTAGGATTATTCAAAACAACAAAAACTTTAAAAAGATGAGGGAAATTGCAATTGTTACTTGATTTGTTTTGGACTATTTAAGGTCGGGCAGATAACAATAAAACAATTACATAAAAGATAAGTTTCCCTATAAAACAGCAGGCAGGCCTAATTTAAAATAAATTTTGAACTCTTGTACAGGATATGGTAAAACAATGTTAGGTTAGGTTTGTGAAAAATAAATATTCATTTAACGAATAGCGATATAAAAAATCGATCAATAAAGGCCTATATTATGAAAGTCTCCCTGAAATCTCAACGTTAAAATCGAAACTTAACGCTTCTACAATCATACCAAGATAGTAGAGTATGGTATAATGAATAAGGAAGGTTAATATCTGTGAAGGCAACATTACATCTTACTGATGGCTTACTTACCAACTCTAAGAAAAAGTAAGGCACTGAACATAGATAAAGCAACTGGACTGAACACTCCTGCAAATGTACCGAGTGTTCGGCCACTAGATGTTTCTCCAAGGCTTCCAAACTCAACATAACCATTTTGTATTGACATTCTACTTTTGCTCCTTAGGCCCAAAATGTTCAGAACACCCTGAAAGAATCTTCTATGTAAAATCAAAGGAGGTACGTCATTATTGGTTTTGTCATCTATTGATATAACATTATCTGAATCATTAACTGATCCCTCAGTATGTGCAAACATTACACAAAAATAAACTGATTCTATCAAAACTGAGCAACTAGGTGATGCCTAATATGATACAAACTAAATGTAGCAAATATTGTTAGACCGTTTGTACATAAGAATATTCAACTATTTTGTTGGGTTCATAAAATACACTCTAACAAAATATTAAAGCAATAAAAGAATCATAAAATCTCACTTCAATTCTCACTTTCAAATTCACAACAAGAAATTTTTATAGCTACGATTTTGCTGCACATTATTAGACCCACATTTCTATTCACAGTTTACGATTAAATATTCTGTATACAGGAGGAATAGATACGTAAAGACGTGGACGCTTATTATTTATGCTAAACTTGACAATTTAGATTTCGCTTTGTTTTGACATAACTTTTTCTTCTCTCTCTTTACACAAACACACACAAACCCAGTCGGTAATTATTTTTTTTTTTTTTTTTTAAGTGTTAGTTTAGAGAGACAGCTGTTTGATACGTTTCTGTGTAAAACTGTGTTTATTTCGTTCCGATATTTTTTTAGAAATATTTAATAATTATTGTTCTTTTTAATTGTAAAAATATTTAAAATATGTAAGGAAGTTCGCGTTTTTGTGTTTACTTGTGTATTTTCTTATCAATATATTGATCTGAACCTAATTGTAAAGTAAATGAATACCTCAAAGGTTAACCCGGCAAATGGAAACAAACTATTGTTCATTGATGTGGGAAATGACCACAATTATTGCTCTAATGAAGGAATAGTACCTGAATCACTTGGATACACTCTTCCCGAGCAACGTGAAGATGAGACACCAAACATAAACGGTTGGCAAAGGGTGCCGATCAGAAATAAGAGAGTTTTGCCCTCAGGTAATGGGTTGGATGTTAAAAAACCTTGTACAAGGTCTGATATGAACAATCCTATCAACTTACGCAATAGTTTTGAGTGTCTAAATAATCCAAAACAAACTGCAGATGAAGAAATGTCTCATGACCAAGACGCCAACAAAGCAGAGGTAAGACCTCCACCAATATTTGTCCCTAACATTTCCGATATTAAGAGTATGATTGTAAGTATTGAAAAAGTGATAACTAAGGATTCTTATTCATACAAATGTATTACCAGAGACAAGGTAAAAATTAATGCTGTAAACATCGATGCATACCGTACCCTAGTCAAACATTTAACTGACATGAAAGTAAGCTTTCACACTTATCAAATTAAATAGGACAGGGCCTACAGAGTTGTGCTTAAAAACATGCACTTTTCCACTGAACTTCAGGATATAAAAGCAGCTATACAAGATCATGGTTATGCTGTTAGAAACATATCAAATCTGAAAAGTTCTAGATCTAAAGATCCTCTGTCTATATTTTTTGTAGACTTAGAGCCCGCACCCAATAACAAGGACATTTTCAATGTACAGTTCTTACTAAATGCTAGAATTGTATTCGAACCTCCCTATAAACGTAATGACGTGGTACAGTGCAAAAAGTGTCAACGGTACGGGCATACCAAATCCTACTGTTGGTAAAAAAATCGCTGTGTGAAATGCGGTTCTGATCACCATACAAATAGTTGTAACAAATCTAAGGAATCTCCGGCTACATGTGTACTATGCGGTGGTGAGCACCCTGCCAATTATAAAGGATGCTCTGTATATAGAGATGTTAAAAACAAAGCTTTCCCTACTGTACGGATATGTATAATCAAAGGTATTCGTGAAAATAATATTCATCCAACGAATGCGAAAAAAAATTGTTAAAAATCAAGGCCTATTTATGAAAGTCTCCTTGAACAACCAACTTAAAATCAAAACTTACGCTCAGCAACCATCAAGTGTGAAAATGGGAAGAAATTTAAATAATATCTGTGAATTGCTACAACAATTTAAATGCTCATTACTACAACAAGAAAAAGTAAGGCACTGACAACCTATAACAACCGTATCTAAAACACTCTAAAATGAAACCGTCTTGGGATTGTCTTTAATGCCAAGGCTTCGACCAACATAACCATTGTATTGAGATTCTACTTTTGCTCCTTGGGCCAAAATTTGAACACCTGAAGTTTAATTAACATCGAGTAACGTCACATTTTTTGTTCAATCTATTATAAAATTCCAAATTACTTCCTATATTTTAAACATTACCCCAACCTAACTGATTCTATCAAAACAGCACTGGTGAGTGCTGATTTAAATAATTAAAATATTGTCTAAAACCTCATGAATTAAAAATTTCAGCACATATTTAGTACGTGTTGGGGGTTCATAAAATTTGATGGTCCTATTACAATAATCTTCCCTTCACTTCCACTTCAATTAAAAAAAATCTCTATACCAGCGATTAATTCACTTTTAGCCCACACTTGTCACGTTTCGATTCTGGCAGGAGGTAAAACTACGTATGCTTAAATGTAAATTTGGGGACAATTAAATTCTCGGGTTTGTTTCTGCTAAACTTTTTTCTCTCTTTTAACAACCAAAACAGCATGGTAATTATTTTTAGCATACTTTATTATTAGTGTTAGATTAGAGATGACATGATTTGAACGTTCTGTTAAAAATGTAATTATTTTTCGATGTTTTTTTAGAAAATTTACCAATACTTTTTAATTGAAAACAGATTTATAAATAGTAAGGAAGTCAAGTTAATACATTTCTCCTTGTGTATTTTTTACAAAGTTAACCAATTGTGAAATTGTAAAAATACCTCAAGGGTAAGCCTCTGTTAACAAACTATAGTACTTGATGAAGACCACTTACTGCTTAACTGAGGCTGAATAATTACCTGAATCCACTTGGAAAATGTCGGCATTCGTGAAGTGACCCAAAACATAAAGTTGCAACCGATCAGAACATTGGGAGATTTTGGCCCTCAGTAATGGTGGATTTAACAAACCTCTACAAGGTACGTGGATTTTGAACAATTAAAACTTCCCATGGAGTTTCAAATAACCAAAACAAACGCAGATAAGTGTCTATGACCCAACCCATACAAAACAGAGGTAATACCCACCTTTTGCCCTAACCATTCCTGTACAGAGTAGATTGTAAGTATTGAAAAGGGAAAAGGATTTATTTCATAAAATAATATTACAGAGAAAGGTCTAATTAATTGCTGTAAACAGATATAACCGTATCAGTAAATTTTATATGACAGAATGTCATAGCCAAATTTATCTAATTTAAAAGAGGCCACTGATTGCTTAAAAACTTTGAAAACCCTTCCACTGTTCAATAAAAAGAGTTTTAAAATCTGGTTATTTTAAAACAAAACTGACAATTCTTTTAAAACCCTGTTATATTTCTTGGTAAACAACCCTGCAAAAACAGGGTACCCATTTCAATGTACAGTTCTTACTAATCCCATAGTAAGTTGTATTCGAATGGTTTAATCAAAACTTTAATGAGCGTGGCGGCGAAAATGTCAAACGTGTACGGGCGGGTCAAATGCCATTGTAAAAATGTGGGGGAGGCGGGTGAGTCAATTACAAAAGTTGTAACAAATCGGGTCTCCGTCCCATTGTACCCAGGGGGTGAGCCTCTGCCAATTATAAAGGATATCGTACATAAGATTTAAAAAGCTTTTATGTATAATTTTTAAAGGTACAGGGATTTTACAACGGGGGAAAAATTATAAAAATTAATGTTGCCGCCTGAATCTTCTTAAAACCTACCTATTCATCACGATTCTCAAAAAGCGAAGACAAATTTGACAAAATTAAATTTTCTACATATTTAAATCTTGGCCCCAAGCCCAAAAAGAATACATGATCCTACTCACCGATCTCAGAACTCCATACACCTTTTCTGGCCACTTCCAAATACCATGGTAAATTTTTATTTCAGCAAAAATTAATTAATTTAACACACATTTTCGCAAAACTTTAAAACAAATTTTTTATTTAAAAACCCCCGGACCCTAAGTGTTTTTAATAAAACACTTACGTAAAACTCACAAAACAGTAATGATTGTTCAAAAATTGTGGTTGAAATTATTTTTGCAAATATTTTCCCTTTATGGTAATTTTTAATTAGAAAACAAATATTTTTATATGGCCCCTTTAGATAGACAATGCAAGAATTGGGAAAAATAGAATTTATTCTCTGTATAGATAATAATAATTTAAATTATTTATCAACTGGTCATCCTACTTATTGGCCAACAGATATAAATAAAATTCCAGACCTGCTTGACTTTTTTGTAACCAAAGGGATTTCTCAAAATTACGTGGATATCACCTCATCTCTTGATCTTTCATCTGATCATTCGCCTTTGATATTGACTATAAGCTCGTCTATTATGTCAAAGGAAAAACCTCCTACACTGTCAAACAAAAATACTAATTGGGATCAATTTCGAGAGTTGTTGAACAATACCTTAAATCTGACCATTCCCTTAAAAACCGGAGGAGACATAGATAATGCAGTTGAAATCTTCACTTCTTCCGTTCAGGCTTCTGCTTGGAAATCAACTCCGGAACTGCGTAGTGAAAATATTAATCAAATTAACTATCCATTTTACATAAAACAAAAGATTGCTGAGAAACGTCGCTTACGAAGAATCTGGCAACATTCAAGAAATGCTGTCGATAAAACAAACTTCAACCGGGCCTCCCAACAGCTGAAAATAATGTTGCATGATATAAACAATGTTTGGTTTCAGGAATTCACATCAACCCTTTCTCCCACTGAGGCGACTGATTGCTCATTATGGAAAGTGATGAAAAGGATGACGCAGCCACAAGTCCCAATCCCTCCTATTTCCAAGCCTGATGGTTCTTGGGCTAAAAGTAGCATGGAAAAGGCAGTCTTGTTTGCTAACCATTTTTCAAATGTATTCAAACCTAATCCTGTAAACAGATGTAATGACATTGGTCCAAATGTTAAAGAATTTCTGGACTCACCTAATCAGCTGGAAATGCCAATAACCTCATTCAAACCATCGGAAGTAAAGGGAGCAATCGAAGGACTTCGTGCTAAAAAATCTCCTGCCTATGACCTTATTACAGGAAAGGTGCTAAAAGAGCTCCCTAGGAAAGCGATTGTTTTCCTTACTATATTGTTCAACGCCATGTTGAGACTCGAGTACATTCCATCTCAGTGGAAGGTAGCTGACATTATTGTTATTCTGAAACCTGGTAAACCACCTCATCAGGTTACTTCGTACAGACCGATAAGTCTCCTACCGATTCCATCAAAACTGTTTGAAAAATTGTTTTTGAAACGATTAAATCCATTATTAACTGAGCTAAAATTACTTCCAAATCATCAGTTCGGATTTCGATCTAACCATTCAACAATTGAACAGGTGCATCGAGTTGTTGATAAAATCAGGCAAACCTTAGAAAAAAAAGAAAGAAAAAAAAGGAATTTTGCTCAGCAGCATTTCTCGATATAAGCCAGGCTTTTGATAAAGTCTGGCATGATGGGCTGTTGTTCAAAATTAAATTACTTCTACCTCATAATTTCTACAATCTAATAAAATCTTACCTATCCCAACGATACTTTAGAATAAAATTTCAAAATTGTTATTCAAATCTAAAATTAATTGAATCTGGAGTTCCACAGGGTAGTGTATTGGGCCCTTTATTGTACACAATATTCACAGCTGATATTCCAACTCACCAAGAAACTCTAACTGCAACATTTGCAGATGATATTGCAGTCCTTGCTTCTCATCGGAACCCTTTTACAGCTTCTCAGATCTTGCAAGATGTTTTAAATTCAATGACAGATTGGATAAAACGTTGGAGAATACAAGTAAACGAGAGTAAATCTATACACATTACATTTACGCTTAATTTGGAAAACTGTCCAAATGTTTCCTTAAACAACACTCTACTAACTCAACGAAATGATGTTAAATATCTAGGAATTTACTTAGATAGGTGACTGACATGGCAGAGCCATATCTGGAATAAACGATTGCAACTAAATGCAAAATTTTCTAAAATGTATTGGCTTTTTGGAAAAAGATCCCACCTCTCCACTGAAAATAAACTATTACTGTACAAAGTTGTCTTGAAGCCAGTGTGGACATATGGCATACAGTTGTGGGGGACAGCATCATTATCAAATCTGAACATTATTCAACGTTTCCAGTCAAAGGTACTGAGAATTATATTGCAAGCTCCATGGTATGTTAGGAATGCAGTAATCCACAAAGACACAAGAATTGACTACGTGCAAGATGAAATCTCAAAGTTTAGTTTACGTTACCTAAAGAAGCTTGAAGCACATGAAAACCATCTTGCTGTGAATTTGTTGGACAATAGTGAACACATTTATAGACTAAAAAGGCATGACTTCCTTAGTTTAAGTGAACGTTTTTAATCCATTATGTTGTTTACAGTCTTTGGAAGGTAATCAACCATTGTTATTTAAAATAGATCACATTTACTTATTGTTCATTATTGAATAGATTGTAAATATTAAATAAATGTTATATAAAAAAAAAAAAAAGTTTAGAAATGTTCATGCCACCTCAAAGAGGTTGTTTTCTTTCAATCACATCATATTGCATTAGTATTGCAAACATTGTTATCTTGTTTAGTTTGTAGAAAGCCACATGATTGGTTTTTAATAACTCACATGTTATGTTTAAAACATTCAAGACATTGATGTTTGTGATGTGATTATACTATACACCTTCTATTATCTTACTATTATATACAACTCTAATGGTGTCTGTGTGTATATTACCATAGACCTTCTATTATGCCCTGGTATTACTCAATTACGCAAAAATTACTAAACCCATTCATCTGAACTTTTGCATGGACATTCTTAGGGTCTCTGGTTACACATAGGCCTATCTTTATTTTGAAATTTCATCAGGAAACCAACCCAGGGGTTGTAAGAATTGTCAATGCTAATTTGACAATTATTGGTTACAATAGTTTCATTAATCAGTTGATGGAATAATGACAACTGATTAAACAATTTATATAGTTCTGAGGTAGTGAGGTAAATACCGGACCAAACCTAACCACAACCACGATAACTATAAAAGAAAGAAGGTATCACGACGAGGCTGCGCAGTAGACTGTGGCATGGGTGAAATCACCTGGTTTGATATTAGATAAAATACTGGTAACTAAATCTACCAATCGCATGGAAGCATTCAGCTAAATAGTAGGCAAGTTATTTACCACTTATCAGCTGGAATTATAAACTACGGGAATTAGAACAGTATTTTTGTCTTTGTTGTTGCCTTTTCGACCATGTGACGTCATAGGAGAAATGCGTGTTACCATTGATTATATAAACCTACAATAGATAAACCATCTAATAGGTATATTTGTGGCAGTAATTTTGTTAGTTTGTGTGGCCCGCAACCACAGCTGGTTTAAACTGCATTACATTTACATGGGACTACACTAGCGCTCCACAATGGACCACAAAAACAGCTGATATTATGAGACTCAAAATTTAACATTGGATGGGAGCAGTAATTTTGTTAGTTTGTGTGGCCCGCAACCACAGCTGGTTTAAACTGCATTACATTTACATGGGACTACACTAGCGCTCCACAATGGACCACAAAAACAGCTGATATTATGAGACTCAAAATTTAACATTGGATGGGAAATCTATTTGTTTATCAAATCAATGGTGTTACCTACCACCGTCTTTCCTGGGGGTACCGTAACCACAACGCACTTTTGCATTATACAGAGCCAGTATGTACATGTTTTGTATTACTGAATGCAATAAGCACAATATAATCAACGTAAACCCCATACAAAGGACGGATACTGTGCTAGTACTATAACAGATATAATAGAAGGTCTATGATTATACAATTTTACATAGAGATAATAAATAAATAGTTTTTTTTATTGCAGAAGCACATAAGTACGTCAAAATACCGATTTCTTAGGCTATAAAGGTTTTAGTTAAAATAATATACAACATATATACACATTGTTACTGTGTAGTAAAATAAATATAATTATAATTAAATAGAGAAGTTTAATTAACACAATTTTATATAAGTTAGCAATCAGGAGGTACAATATTTAATCATTAACACAAAAAAGTATTGTGTCTAAGTAAAGAATTGTAAAATTTTTTTATGTTCGAATATGAACTCCTCGAAATGGGTCATTTTACGAAATAAAACACGGGCCATAAAAATTATACAATACTGTAGTAGCTTTGGAGAAAGCAATATTCTCATTTTGTCACTAAACACGAACAATGCGGTCGTTATCTATTGAAAGGCGGAAATTTCAAGATAAGGCATGATTTGGATTATTTACTGAGAGAGTACGATATTTTAAGCTATGCAAAAGATTTAACTGCAGAATATATAAACAACAGCACTATTATAAGCTGTGACAAGATTCTTATTGAATTATTATACTGTAGAAACCAACGAATAACATTTCTAGGTTCCTCTTGTATGAAATAATATTTGATGAATTATGCTCAGTTAAAGTACATTCTAGATCGATGTTTTCTTTTTTAATTAGCAGCAATATAGTGATTTGTGAATTTCGACACAATGAAGTTTAAAGTCTCAACAATATCAATTATTCTTCATTTGATATATAACATTAAAAAGCACACACTGGGGAAATTATAATAAATAAATAAGGCTTTTATTCAGGCATCTATTAAACCATTAATACAAATATTTTGGCGTAATATGATCCAAAAATTGTTCAAGATATAAAAATTCTATGCAATTTGAAAAACCTGAGATCGAAAAAGTGAAAAGACACAAGCGATCAGAGCAAAATTTCAGTCGTCAGTTTGTTCGCAAGGGGGTGGTTGTTTTGGTGAAGAAGAGTTCTTAGTAATAGCTGTGAGATCTTACCTTAAGAGGAAGAAGAATCGTAGATTTGCAGTGCACTCTATAAACTCTGTTCGCTTAGATCAAGGCCAGTTCCATACGCTTACTAATTTCTTAGGAGCTGTACCCGCCCGCTTCGCCGGTCATAATATTGAGTTTGATTTAGAACCTAATAACTGAAAGAATTCGAGCATTTTGTCTTCTTCTACTAATATTAGATTTTTTAGGAGGCATGTCATAAAAAGTAAACTGCAAAACAAATAATTATTTATTTTTTCTTTTCACGTTTCACAACATGTTTTAATTACCGAGGAAAAAAGGTTAACACCAAATACAGATCACCTGATCAAGTAAAAGTAGTGTGTGCTACACTCTCAAGGTGAAATGTAGAACTACAATAAATCAAAACATATATTTTCTCACAAAGTTGTGAGAACTTCAATCTGCTTATGGCATGTGAAACTACATTAAACCACACAGTCATATGTTTTTTGTAAACAATTCAGATTCTCCATTTGAATAACATGGGATCTTTAGGAGCCCGTGGGGCGGGACCCTGTGGACGTATCTGCATCAAACTTCACAGAAACCATCTCGGGAGTATACAGGACAACATCCCAAAGTTTCATGGCGATCGGTTGGATGGTTTGGCAGCGCATAAACTTCAAATATACAAACATCCTCTTTATAAATATAGATAACGAATAGTTTTGTGATTATTTTGGAATGAGTGTTGCTTATTGTTATTAGTTCAAGAACGTATCAATACATTTACGTCCAACATTTCAAGCAGTATCGTCACAAAAAATAACTTAACAAGCACACATTGGGAACTAAACTGAATCAGTCACGTTCATTTCCGCGGATGTTAACTCAGGGATTAGGGAGGGGGAGTTTAATGTTGCAACTGATCACAATGTGGCCGGAGTCATAAGACAGCAAGGATTGCATTTTGGTCGCGTGGTTAATGTGAACAGAAAACGCAGATTGGTGGGTAGAAAATCTTATCGTTGGTCATATAATGTACACCCCTCCATTTGATTTTATAAGTTCAAAAATTTCCTGCTCACTTGCGACCAAGTCGGCTAATGTGGTCACACTCTTAGAGATCTTAATATATTCATATTCATACAGAGTAAAAAATAAAACCTAAAGAGTTCATCAAGCTCAGAAAAACTAAGGAGGGTAAAATATTTGGTTATCATTTGCCTATTTCTCAAGACAACATTAAATTCCAAGCAACAGCATAGTCACCGAATTACTTTAACTAAGTAGTTTATTATCAAAAACTCTAAGTTATAAACACATCTATTCCTCCAGTTGTTATTATTTTTTTTGTTTTTCAAACTTCACTCGCCAGTTGAAGTTTGAAAAACACTCGCCAGTGAAGTACCGACCGCCGGCTCAGTGGGGATTCGAACCTTGGACCTTGCCCTCCGCAGTCCGAAGCCTTAGCCACTGAGCCACCACGCCGGCATTATATACATTACAACCGTAATCTGAATCAAACGAAAGAGGAACAACTGAAAAGGAGCATAGCACAAATATGCTGACTGCTGATCTGATTATTGATACTGACAAGTGCAAACAAAATTATAAATCGAGAGAGTCTAGTCTATGGGTTCTATTTTTGCAAGACGTTACGGAAAGGAATATGTTGGCACTGGTGGCGCAGTGCTGTAACCCAGCTACATGGGGACAAAGTGTTTGGGAGATTGTGGGCGATAGGTTGGATGCTCGGTCCTCTTAATACCGACATAGCGTCCGCTTGATGGTTGCTATCGGCGTGGACACTACTAGAGAATTCTGGGTGTCCATGTTGTGTGGTAATCATTGTGCGGATGTTGTGTGGGGGAGATAACTGAGTATCAGGCTTGTCAATTAGCTGAAAATCAGACCAGCACTACGTGGTTCGGATTTCACGTAAAGCTGTAGGTCCCTTAGTTGCCTTGGCTGTTGGGCTATTAATAAATTTCCCTTTCTGAGGAACAGTTGAACTCAGTTAGTAACCAGACTACAATCATCCACACTCATATGAATCGCTAACCGCAAAAAGGCAACACGTGATCAAAAATCACAAATTCACTTTATCACATATTTTGCTTCCTCTTCTGGAGATACATCGTTTACTGCAAAAAGGAATCACGGCTGTTGAAAACTTAATGCTTGGCGCCATTTGAAAATTTCCGTTTACTGCATAAAGGGAACACTGACTGGCAGTGTTCCTTTTTTGCAGTAAACACTGTTACTGATACTGTTCATCTGCGATGCTTCTTCTTGTTTTCTCTATGGTAGCAGCTACAATAATCTGTTTTGTTTGCTCGTTTATTGTTGTTGTTATAGGTTATGTATCTTGTGATATATTGCTCATATTGTGTGTTAAGTAATTAATGAGATTAGGTGTATATTTTCTTACAAAAAATGAATTCTGACGAAGAATTTGTTGATGAGCCTATAGCCAAACGCAAGAAAGGTGTTGTAAATGAAGACAAATACAAACGAAATGTCATTAAAAATGCGAAGTTACGCCGGTCAAAACAATTTTATAATAAAATGAAAGAAGTAAATGAAGGTAGTAAGAAGTAAAGAGGTATGCTCTTGGTTAAGATGGTACATAGAAAATAAAGTAAGTCCAAATATCAGGAAATTTTACATTTTTAGCGATAATTGTTCTGGACAGAACAAGAATAATGCTCTTGTTCGCTATTGCATGTCACTGTGTGAATTAAAACGATTTGACAACATCCATTTGATTTTTCCCATGAGAGGGCATTCTTTTATGCCTGCTGATCGAGACTTTGGCATAATTCGCCGAAAATTAAGAAAAGAAGAGCGATACTACACTATCCCTGAAGTTATTAACTTAATACAAACCTCTTCTAAAATTAAAGATAAGTTTGACGTTGTTGAAGTACATTCCGACCAAGTCTTTGATTTTAAGAACTGGTATCCAACATACTATAAAAGGTCTTGTTTGAGCACAGATTCGTATGGGAAAAGTTGCCCAAAGGAAAGGAAAATTTCCTTTGGGATTTCAAGGTATCACAAGCTCAGTTTTCCTTCTACCAATCCATCAACAGTCCTGTGTTGCGAGACAATGAATGGTCTCTCCGAGTCTTCATTTAAACTTAGAAATTTTAATGAACTTAGAACTAACATAAACTTAGAGGAAAATCTTGAGCTACCCAAGATAAAGGCTTACACAGGAAAGGTGCCTATTAAAGTATTAAAAATGCAAGACATTAATAAGGCAAAAGTGTATGTTCCAGCGGACAAGATGGAGTTTTGGAACTATATTATGACATGGCCTACAATGCACAACGTAGACCCTGACAGGGATGACTAGTATTTGTAAATATAATTTTTATTAAGAATTACCACCTATGTTGTTATTAGTCTATCTCCCATTAAATAAACATCCATTTTCACTTCATTTGTCTCATTTTTTATTTTGTAAACCCCATTTACTGCAAAAAGGGAACACATCCACAATCAAAATGTTGTTATAATTAGGCCTAGGTAAGAGGAAAAAACTTTTTTTTAATCAGATATATTGGGTAACACCTCTAGATCAAGAAAAAAAATAGATGAACATAAAATTTTAACCATGTCAATTTCAAGCCAGTTTTTTTCATCCCCTGAAAAATTTACTTTTTGGGATATGTTCCCTTTTTGCGGTTAGCGATTCATAACCATTCATATTCGCCTTAAAATACCAACAACGTTGTGTCGGCGTCTCATATGTAAGATGAGCCACTGCAGGCCTGCATTCTTTTGGGACGCTCTCGGCTGACATAAAACAACGGACCAACTGCAGGGTTTATATTTAGTCAAGTAGGAGGTCCGTGGCAGAATTGTGATGAAAGCTTTACCTACTTTGAAAAAAACATTTCAAGGTACAGTGGTGTAGTTATGTTTATTTTGACATGATTGAGACGATCTTGAAAAGAAAGCAATATTTTAAAGCTAATATTGAACTTAATAAATCTATCTTATAATCTTTCTAAAATCTTGTTAATAACTTGTTGTTAACTCGTTCTAAAATCTATCTTATAAAAACTTGGCAGTAATCCCCCTATGGACGGCCCTGCCTTTTACAATAAAGAATTTTACAAGCCTTTTACAAATCAAGAATTTTATTTCGCCAATATGTGGGCTCATAAACAAAGTTTGAGCTATCTGATTAGTTCTCTACCTCGTTGAATTACAAATCGAGTCCCCAGTGTAGATGTTTAACATTGAAATCTCCCACAGCAGTAAACACTTCACCTAGGGAATTGTAGAAATTTTGAAATTGATCTCTGTGTATAACATATGATGGATAGCAGTATACGTATACAGATGATTTAGTCACAGGCCCGTTTATACTACACTACTACATATAACAACGCTAGATGCTTGTAAATAATTGTGTTCAATGTGTTGTATTTTAGTGACTTCATATAATGTTTTATGTGGCTTTTGATTAAAATAGCCACTCCACCATGAGCCAGTTATCTGGATGGTGGGCAGATAAAATGTATACTGTGAAATATTAAAACAATTTGTATCAGTGAAATTAGATTCTGCATCAGAAATATATAAAAATTATTCACAAAAATAAACGATGAAATTTAATGTTGAGTCAAATCATTAGCATTCAAAATGGCAATCATTAGAACATCAATAATTTTGTTAGTATAGTAAGCAGTGTGGTTATGAGGTTAAGTAAAACTCCCTTTTATTCAGTTTGTTGAATAAACAGTTTTTCAAAGCATGTTGATACAACATGTTTTCTTTTCATAAGCAGCACTTTCAAATGACGGCTTAGCATTATTCTTGTGTGTAGCAATACTCAACAACTTTTGGAGTCTGGGTCTATTAAGTCTCGAGTTATTGAGGTTTTACTGTTAGCATTTTTTCTTTAGTTTTACTAGTAGAACGTGCTGTAGAAGTGGTGTAGAGAACTTATTCTTTGATCTGTGGGATAGTCCAACCGCTTTGTCAGTTCAGTTGTACCCATCCGGGCTGCACTTGCACTTCGGAATAAACAAACACTATTTTTGCATTCAGTATAATTGAATATTCAATTAATGGGTTAAATAATTTAACAACAACGATATTATGAAGAATGTGAGGATAGTCTTGTAACGATATAACAGTTTTTACTGGTATTCAAACACTACTTTATCTATAGAAGAAAAAAAAACAGGTATGCAGGGCTGTACTTGCTACGTCTAATGAGCCGCCACTGATAAGCTAAGCTTGTTTAGTTCTACAGTGTATTGTCATAAACAAAAACTACAGAGTTACAACTTATATTAGTTAGTAAATCATTTATAAGTATTAAAAACAAAATAGGCCCAAGGACTGAATTGATCTCTAAGGTATGCCTCTTTCAACCTCCGAAATATCATAACATGGAGAGAATCCTTGATACTCATTCTTTGTGTCCTGTTTGCCAAATATTTCTCAAATAACATTTACTGTGTGTGTGTTTTTTTTTTCATTCACTTTTATTCCAAGTGTAACTCAGGTAGAGAGATGAAATTAAATGCATTTTTTCTTTTGCTTTGCAATTTTTGGACAAAATAAAATGAGCAAAATTAAAATGAGCATCTGGGGATCGGAGACCCTGAAGATTAATCTGAACATGAGGATTTTTAAATAAGAGCCTCCCTTGATGATAGGCTTGAGGGGAGTTAAATTACTTTAAATTGTTCAGCGTTTCAGTTATATCGACTATATGGTCATTAAAATCTTCTAATGAATGAATCACTTTGTACTGTGTATCCCTCTATGGAAATTTACAGTATAATTTGGATACCTTTGATGAGATTTTTAAAATTTGTTTTTCATACTATTACTGAATCATCAGTTAAATCACTTATACAGAAACTATAAAGGGTTTTATTTGGAAATAATATATCTTCTTCCATTTTATTTTATTGCAATAATATTTTGAAGCATATAAAAATACATAGTAATTATTATTATTATAGATACATCACAGAAGCAGTTAATTTTAATTTACACACAAATTATATTCGTAAATTGAAGACATTGCGGTGGCATTATACTTTGGTTTCTTTAGGACTGCAAAGCCTCTTGTTCGCCTTGGTTCTATAGAAAGGGTAGGCTGGGCAGAACTCCACTGTCTGGTAGACACATTCTGAAGGGTCGGGGTTTTGGCTTGTTTCACTCCAAGTTTGAGCTGAAAAGGAATCTTTATTTAGGTGATTTTCTTCACTTCCTTTTCCTTATCTACTGACATTCTTCATGAAGCTAATTGCATATTTTTAATCAATATTAACTTATTACTGTAAACCTGTTACATGTGAAACAAAACGTCTATTTTATTACTTTCTCAGGATTCAGGAATAATATATTTTATTGCCCGTTGTTTATAGAGACATAAAGTAATCTATTTACTGTCAGAGCAGAAATGATGTGAACCCAAGTCTGAAGGTTGTTTACTAAGAGGCCTATGAAAAATCCTATCACACCACTGTTTTCCTCCATTCATTTTACCTTATGAAATATGCATATTAAAATTATACTAATAATTTGTATTCTAGTTGGAACAAAAAGAGTGCCTGAAATTTTGATAGTTTTCACCGCTCATTAACTTTCAGAACTAATAATAATTCAATCATTTCCTTTATTTGTGACTTTGTTGCATCAGAGCACATGATAAGGGGAGAAAATAGAAATTAAATGACATACAGGGTGTCTTAAAAGTCCCCCCCCCCTATTAACTTTCTTATGAATACAGATAAAGTGATTTACTTCTGGGAATGTTTATATGACCAACTAAGGAGTTTTCTTATGTATGCAAATTTTTTACACCCCCTCTCAAAAGGGGGTATTTTGGGGGTAAGTCAAAATTTTTAAATAGAAACCCCTATCAAATGACACATCATTTTAAACGTAATATTAAAAGAAAAAGAATGGCGGAAACTAGAGGTCTCTAACATTAGTCTATTAAATTTGGTGGCAGTTTAAAGTTGGAATTATTTCATAAAACCCCCTAAGTAATTTTAGAACGGGAAAAATGGTCAAAATGCTGATCTCTCATCTCAATTTCACTCAGATGAGATGCTCGAAATGGCTGCCATGAACTTCTTGACAGTAAAAAAGCCTGGATTGAAAACCACGTCTCACATTTTGTAAGATTTCAGACGTGATAAGGTGGTAGGCCTCTTCGATTCTTGTCCTTAATTCATCGAGGTTTGCGGGCTTTGTGTCGTAAACTTTACTTTTTAGGAAACCCCAAAAGAAAAAATCCAGAGGTGAAAGGTCAGGTGAACGTGCCGGCCACTCTACCAAAGTGCCACGTCGACCTATCCATCTATCGGGAAACGTTTGGTCTAGGAATGTCCGGACAAGCATAGTGGAGGAGCACCATCTTGCTGAAATACAGGCTCATAAGTACCTTGTACTACCTCATTTATTGCTGGGACAATGCCGTTCCGTAACATGTCCAAGTATTTAACGCCAGTTAAATTACCATCAATAAACAATGGCCCAATAACAGAGTTTCCCAAAATTCCAGCCCATACATTTAATTTTTGTGGCTGTTGCGTATGGGCTTCAACCATCCAGTGGGGGTTACTGTTTGCCCAATAACGGCAGTTGTGCCGATTGACTGTCCCATGCAAAGAGAATGATGCTTCATCACTAAAACATATCTGTGATATTAAATTATTATTCTCTTCAATCTTCTGCAACATTTGCTCACAAAACTGAAGTCTTCGGTCAGGGTCGTCTTCATTTAATTCTTGATTTAACTGTACTTTGTACGGGTGGAACTTGTGACGCTTCAACACTTTGTGAACAGTATGTTTTGAAATTCCAACATCAAGGGCAGTGGACCGCAGAGATTCATGTGGGTTTGCAGCATAATTTGCTAAAACTTGAATTTGGATCTCTTCTGTCGCAATGGCAGGGCGCCCTGATCGTGGTGCATCTTTGACACTAAAGTTTGTTGAGAATTTGTTTACTAAACGTCTAATGTATGCCCTGTCTACTGGTCTATCCGGATAGGCAGCATTAAATAAACTAACTGCTTCATGAACATTTCTCCTAGCTTCCCCATAGAACAATATCATCTCTACTTTATCTTCATTTGACCGAGCCATTTTTATTAAATACGAATAAAAAGAAATTTAACACAGTAACTGAACTGAAAGTGTTACACGTACTAACTAGTAACCTAATAAGAGATAAGGAAGGAGCCACTGGTATTCCCAGGTTGCCCTACTGGACTTTGCTCAGACAAACCAAAACCAAATAAATGCTATGTTATTTGTGGTTTTTGGTGTTTGTTGATTCTTGTAATAACTTGTTTTACGATTAGGTGTCATCAGTTTTCAAAACTAACTGGTGGGTGAATGTTTTGTCTGCCTTACAACAATTTTAAATGTAACATAAGCTGCGGGGGTTTTATGAAATAATTCCAACTTTAAACTGCCACCAAATTTGATAGACTAATGTTAGAGACCTCTAATTTCCGCCATTCTTCGTCTTTTAATATTACCTTTAAAATGATGTGTCATTTGATAGGGGTTTCTATTTAAAAATTTTGACTTACCCCCAAACTACCCCCTTTTGAGAGGGGGTGTAAAAAATTTGCATACATAAAAAACTCCTTAGTTGGTCATATAAACATTTCCAGAAGTAAATCACTTTATATGTATTCATAAGAAAGTTAATAGGGGGGGTGGGACTTTTAAGACACCCTGTATATTGTACAACTGGTAAATCCTGTTCTTATTACTGTAGCTGATGAAACAAGTAAACTTGTTGTATATGAAAATGGAAATTTGAAACTAAACCAATATACTCTGAAAATTGTTTTGCAAGTTTCTAATTGAAGATATAACTAACTTTATGTTTTAAAAAATTGAAGAAGCAGGTGTCTGTATGCTTTTTGTGAGAGGAAAACTGATTAATCAGAGAACCGTTTTCTATGAAGAAAAGTCAGGTAAACTGTTTGTTGTTGATCTTAATGTAAAAGAGACAACCATACCTATTAATATATCATGGCATGAAAAGTTAGGCCATCCTGGTCTTCCAATGTAACTATCATAGTTGATAACATGAAGCTATGAGGTTTTCAAATAAGGAATTGGGTTTTAAAAAAGTAATTGGCGATAAAGATTGTAACAACTGTTTTTCGGGCAAAATGACAAGCGGATCATTTAATAAACATTTACAAAAACCTAGCAGACTTTTGGAAACTGTATGCAGTGTTGTTTGTGGTCCTTATACTTATATATATATATACACACAAGTATTTTCAAACAATGGTAGATATATATTCAAAATTAGTTATGATTCAAAGAAAAATTATAAGTTTTGACTAATACGGTATAAAACATTATGTATAATCTGTTGAAAGCGAATTTTATGGAGAAAATTTGAAAGTTAGAAAATTGAAAAGTGATTTTATGGAGGAGAGTATAACCTAATGAAATTGGTTCAAATAAAAGGAAAGTGATGTAGAGTAAGGTCCATCTTATACAGCTCAGCTAAATGGAAAATCTGAGCGAACACACGAAACAAAATTCTTTATACAGCTAAATCTATGGTTGTAAATTATCAGGGACTACCAAAATACTCCTGGGGTGAAGTCATCAGATGTGCCGCATACCTGTATAACAGAACTGTAAGACAAAATGGAACACCGGCAGAATTATGGTTTGTTAAAACTCCTGACTATGATAGCTCTTTAACCTAAAATAATAAAGTTCTGTAAGATTTCTCTTAAAAAGCTGTAAAAATGTTGTCACTTGCAGTTTTCCAAAAATGTAATACTTTTCATGAAATTGGCCATTGAAAATTTGGCTGACATTTAAAAGTTAGACAATGTATTACTGGATTTTGGATATTTTAATACGTAAGCTATCGAAATGAGAAAGTTCATTAAATTATCTTAACACATTTGCTATCGTAAGCGTACATATGCGCCTGATTTATGCCTTACAGTATGCAGGGGCACTCGTGAGCGCTTTGTGTAAACATATGTTTAGTGGGAATTTGGTGCTCAGTGGTAGCCAGCTGATTGTTAAGGTTATCAAAACTTGTTCAATACAGTTCCATCGTTTATGTGGATAATTTCATTTTTTAAATGTTCTATTACTGTAATTAATACCTATACAACAACTAATAAAAAAAATTGAGGATTATGGCTAAACTAAACCAAAATCAATAAAACATTTAGTGTACATATACCACTTTCAAAGTCTGCTCCTGAAAAGCTTTTCTGCAACGCTCTATACTCATATTATCCAATATGAAAAAAAGTAAATGAATACAAGTTTTGGATGACAGTCTAATATTTAATTGAGGATACTATGCACTGATATATGGTGATGGGGAGTGTTAAAAAACCTTATTTTTTATATTATTATATGTTACCTAATAGTACATAATTTATCTTAAAAACATATATATTATAATAATTATAGTAAGATATATGGTGATGGGGAGTGTTAAAAAACATTATTTTTATATTATTATATGTTACCTAATAGTACATAATTTATCTTAAAAACATATATATTATAAGAATTATAGTAAGAAATAAAATAACTTACGTAGCATTTTCTGTTTATGGTGCTTGAAAGAAATCAAGAATTGTTTACTATTTTTAAAATTGGATTCACTTTCTAATGTGTCGAAGTGTTTCCTTAATGGTAAGTTCCCTATTACCAAAGGCATTTGTAGAATCAGTCGATCTTTAGTTTCTGGAATTTCCAAGGAAACCTGAAACAAAATGATACTCTGCTGTGTATCACTGTCAAAATATTCCTGCCTCAGTAAATCATATAATGAGTATTGCCTAAATAAAAAGAAACGTTAATATAGTAGTTGTATCTATCCTTACAGGAGTCATGAAATTGGAATTGTTTTGTTATAGTATATCACCTTTAATTTAATTAGTGCTGAGACATTGTAGAAATATTGAACTTCCCTACCTTTCAGTTCCTTCACTATTTTAAGTCTGGAACACTATGCTACTGCCTTAAGCTCTGCATGATGAACCCCCATGGAACGACTTATGCACTTCGATAATGGAAGACATTATGGAAGTGCAAAGTCTTCCACCGTCTTACTGACAATGGAGGACAATGGCCGTCCCTAAATTACGTAATGCTAAAATCGGGCTTTCCAGACCCTCTCCCCCCCTGTAACGGACTTGTTACAGTAATATATAACCCCCTTAAAAATTACTTAACGCTGTCACTAACCCCCTCTAATTTTTGTTATCCATTTTAATGCATACTATGATTTATGATAGTCATTGTTTTGATTTTGTTGTGCTTGTTTTTTAATGAAGGGAGAATATATTACTAACTTTAAATCTTTTGGTATTGAAAAAACAATCAGATTTTGTGAATGAATTCAAACAAATTGTTGAGGCTTAATAGTTAAATTGGTCGGTAGCGTAGTTGGTTCAATCCCAGCTTCATGTGCTAAAGGTTCTCAGTTCGATCCCAATCAGAGTCAATTCATTTTGATAAGGATCAGCTGATAACCACCGGCTGTTCATTTGTCATTGGGCTATTAATTAATGACACTTTCTAAGGAATAGTCGGCCTTAGTTTGTAACAATGACTACATTCGCTCATCTACACTCATCACACTCATTCGAAATCCATATTCGCCCATATCTTGACGATCGGCGTCTTATGAATAAATAAATAAATAAATATGTAAGGCTGTCTACAAACCCCCACCCTTCCCCGTAACAGTGTATAATGCTACAGAACCCCCCCTAAAGGTGTTAGAGATGGCCCCTTATGCACTTACTTATAGTTCTAATAAAACAGGTTGCAAGAAAACCATTTTGTGGCTAATGACCAATGATTCTATAAAATTATGACCAATGATGTTCTATACATCGATTGTCTGTCATTGTAAGTATGAGTAAAATAACTGTACATCAACGTGTTAGTAACTTTGTCTTCTGTTTTTTGACTAACCCTGTACAAGAGATAATTTATTTATGTATAATAACATTGCTTTTATATTCTGTATATAATCAAGGTCAATAATAGTCATTTACACTTTATATGCTAAAATAAAACTGTGCAGATGACTTGTTAAGTTACATGAACTAAATAAAACAATAACAAACAATAATAAATATAGAACAAATCTGTATAAGCAGCTAAAAATATAAACATCCAGTAGCATAAGCAGTTGTTGCTACTAAATAAACCACAAATAATGATGTGGAATTAAATTACGCAGAGACAGTGTAAAACCCTTGATGTGAGATATATATATATTTTTTCTTAAGATCACCAAGACTTTTGCGCTCAAAAAACATCCCTATAGGTAGTTATTTGATTAACACAGCAAAGATTATTATCACTCACATCCAGTCGGTAGTGAAGATTGATCAGTTTACAGGTCTCCAAACTAAGTGTAGACGGAGGAAGGGGAGGCACCGTTAGCCCTGCTGTTAGGTGCTCAGACTCTCCCTGAGGTACTGCCTTCAATACTTGAGTCAGCACCGCTCGCTCATCCTGGTGGTGCCGCAAATTTTGTGAGCAGCTGTACGTTACAATCTGCAGTCATGGCAAAAAATGTACCTTCAAAAATTGTAAATGTTTGTAGATTTCTAAACATGAGATAAATTTTTAGAGATAACTTCTTCCAATATTCTTAACAATTTGTTTTTAATTTCTTTCCCATCAAAATAATGAAATTTTCTCCAGTTTCAGTTAAAATCCTATTATATAATTATTGAATTTACTCAAGCATCCAAATCATTTGTAACTTTTAAGGACATAATGTGAGCATTTGTGTAGGACATAATGCGAGCATTTGTGTAGGACATACTGTGAGCATTTGTGTAGGACATACTGTGAGCATTTGTGTAGGACATACTGTGAGCATTTGTGTAGGACATAATGTGAGCATTTGTGTAGGACATAATGTGAGCATTTGTGTAGGACATAATGTGAGCATTTTGTGTAGATATATTTTTGCATAAAAAGTTCCAAAACATTGCCTGTACATTAAAATAAGTGTATTTATTGACCAAGCAAGTTGGGGCTTTTTTTAACTTGGCCATTCAACATTTCATCAGTGTTTTTTTACACGATCGAAGCTAAGCTCGTTGAAAAATTGTCATAAAATTATATATATCAGTATTTTCTGTAAAGGCCAAACTACTATGCCTAGTCTTTTTTAAATTATTTATGTTCACGATTACAAATACAGAATGGCTATATACCAGTACTTCATTTGTGTTATGGTAAACTATTATATCTATTGGGTGATGACCCATTGATAGAATGTCTAATGTTGTGCAATGAAATGGGTTTTACTTTCACTAAACTAGTAGTGAAAATTAATAATTAACTGCATTAAAAACCATAAGGTCCATTAAAATGGCCGATGAAAGATCTGCTGTAAGGGCCCCCAATTAATTGGGAGGATGTCTTCTATAGGGTGTTTATAACGTCTGAACAATCACAGATAAATCAATAAAACTTGGTACATCATTACTGCACCTATACATACATATATATATATATATATATATATATATATATATATATATATATATATATATATATACTTTTTGAAGTAACTACCATTGTTCTGTCAAGGGGAAAGTCAGAAAAAAATCTTAAATGAGAGCATAGGACAAGCAGTAATCAATTCAAAGGTCTTTAATATTAGAATATAAACCCACAAATCCAACCTCAAAATGTTCATTCTTTAAAATATGACACTAGTTTAAAGTTTTGAAAGTTACAATGTAGTTCCTGTTCTAACTTTTCAATATTCTTTTCTTGGCTCAATTTGGGAGAGCTAAACCATTGATTTTATAGTGTATATAAACGAGGGTTAAACTTTTTAAATGCAAACTTGAGAAATAGTTTTTTTGGGTAGTTAGTGACTCTTCACATCCAATGGAGGATAGAACACAAGGTATTTGACAAAATGTTAAACTTAAGCATAGATCAAGATGTACATCATTTTAAAGGGGCTGTCTAGCACACTAGCGCTTGAATAAGACCTTTTAAGCTTTAATCCTTGATTTACAGTAAATGTCAAATGGATAGTTAGCATGTTCCAACATTTACATCATGACCAAATGGATAGTTAGCATGTTCCAACATTTACATCATGACCAAATGGATAGTTAGCATGTTCCAAAATTTACATCATGACCAAATGGATAGTTAGCATGTTCCAAAATTTACATCATGACCAAATGGATAATTAGCATGTTCCAACATTTACATCATGACCAAATGGATAGTTAGCATGTTCCAACATTTACATCATGACCAAATGGATAGTTAGCATGTTCCAACATTTACATCATGACCAAATGGATAGTTAGCATGTTCCAAAATTTACATCATGACCAAATGGATAATTAGCATGTTCCAACATTTACATCATGACCAAATGGATAGTTAGCATGTTCCAACATTTACATCATGACCAAATGAGCAAACCTTCACATGATGTTGTGCTGCAGCTCTGGAGTGAAAATTAAAGAACATAGTTCTTCAACAGCTTAGAAATGTTGGTTTTTCTCCCTATTAACCTACTTTCACAATAATTCTTCTTGTAACTATTCTGCCTAGTGTTACCTTAAAGCAATGTTCTTTTGTGTTTGTTTACTAGTGCTGTGGTGTTAGTGGACTTGTCTTCTAAGGTAAGTTTGCTGATGTCCTATTTCTCCTGATGAATATACTAATTCCTAGCCTGCCCTTTAACCTAACCTTAAAGCAATTTTGTGTCAACGAATCTCTTTTGCAAAGAAGTACTGTACCTGAATAATGGAAGCTGATGAACTAGTGACATCATTGTTGCTCATATTGTGGATGTCTACAGTGAGTTGAATAACCTCCCCACAAGCATAGCCTCGTTGGCGAATCTGACTTGAGGCTATGATTGTGCCTCGTGGAACACAAAAGAAGCATGAGTTTGTGCACTTCTCATCCTTAGAAGAAGACTATGGTAATAACAATCCAATTAGTGTCATTTGAAATAATAAAATGATTCTACACACCAACTATCTCACTAATAATTTATTTCAAACTATTTTCCTATTTACTACTAATTAGTTCTAAATAATATCTGAAGTAATTAGTATTAATAAATAATTTAATAATGAATTTTGAATAGTAAAACTATGTATAGTTTAACTATACAAAATTTGATGTATTTTGAGCCCTGTATGCAGGACTGGATTTACTATGAGATCCAGGCCTACTAGTAGGAGTGTACAAGAACCTACAGTAGATAGTGTATAGGAAAACAGTATAAAGAGAGTTTCTCTTGTAACACATAAAAAAATAGTATAAATGTAGTATTAATCTGTATTAAAATAAATACTATAAAAATTTATTTTATTCTCAAAAAATCTTAAAGATTAATTTACAGGAAAGCCATGTTGTATTGATTAAAAAAAAAACTTTGTTCGTTTTTAGATGTTCTTTTTATGTCAAACTCTAAAATAAACATATTTGAGAGTTTCGTCAATTAAAAAGCAAAATTATTTAACAAGAAAATGAAAACATGATTTATTAAAAAAAAAAAACAAATAACATTATAGTGATGTAGAACGAGAACAATAAAGGTGAAGAACTAAATTTCTATAAGAACAAAACAATGAGTATCTTACATAAACCTTTACTCTTCCTATTTGAGATATTTTCATATTTATTTTATGTAAGGATATTAAATAATGTCTAGCAAACTAGTTATAATTATATATTAACTAGCTGTACCCACCCGCTTTGCCGGTCATAATATTGAGTTTGATTTAGAACCTAATATGTGAAAGAATTCGAGCATTTTTGCTTCTTCTACCAATATTAGATTTTTTAGGAGGCATGTCATAAAAAGTAAACTGCAAAACAAATAATTATTTATTTTTTATTTTCACGTTTCACCACATGTTTTAATTACCGAGGAAAAAAGGTTAACACCAAATACAGATCACCTGATCAAGTAAAAGTGCTACACTCTCAAGGTGAAATGTAGAACTACAATAAATCAAAACATATAGAGTACTGTTGTTGTGAGAACTTCAATCTGCTTATGGCATGTGAAACTACATTAAACCACACAGTCATATGTTTTTTGTAAACAATTCAGATTCTCCATTTGAATAACATGGGATCTTTAGGAGCCCATGGGGCGGGACCCTGTAGACGGATCTGCATCAAACTTCACAGAAACCATCTCGGGATTATACAGGACAACATCGTAAAGTTTCATGGCGATCGGTTGGATGGTTTGGCAGCGCATAAACTTCAAACATATATATATATATATATATATATATATATATATATATATATATATATATATATATATATATATATATATATATATATATACAAACATCCTCATTTATAAATAAAAAGCAATATGAGTAATACATTTCCTTAAGAATAGTATTTTAAGAGGTTTAATCAAACTATGAGAAAAATGTTTACATTTAAAATTATACCCACGCTCAACTTGAGCATGGTTGTAAAAAGTGAATAAAGCTAACAAACTTAAATTATGGTTGATAACTTAACCTGAATAATTTAATTTAATTTAGTACTATAAGATTATTACATGAGTATTTAGTACTATAAGATTATTACATGAGTATTTAGTACTATAAGATTGTTACATGAGTATTTACTACTATAAGATTACTACATGAGTATTTAGTACTATAAGATTACTACATGAGTATTTAGTACTATAAGATTACTACATGATTATTTAGTACTATAAGATTGTTACATGAGTATTTAGTACTATAAGAATGTTACATGAGTATTTAGTACTATAAGATTTTTACATGAGTATTTAGTACTATAAGATTATTACATGAGTATTTAGTACTATAAGATTATTACATGAGTATTTAGTACTATAAGATTATTACATGAGTATTTAGTACTATAAGATTATTACATGAGTATTTAGTACTATAAGATTATTACATGAGTATTTAGTACTATCAGATTACTATATGAGTATTTAGTAC
Organism: Stictocephala bisonia; assembly: GCA_035578905.1. Taxonomy (NCBI): domain Eukaryota; kingdom Metazoa; phylum Arthropoda; class Insecta; order Hemiptera; family Membracidae; genus Stictocephala; species Stictocephala bisonia. The sequence continues at coordinate 93,843 of JAQJVL010001915.1, read as the reverse complement.
TATAAGATTGTTACAAGAGTATTTAGTACTATAAGATTGTTACATGAGTATTTAGTACTATAAGATTACTACATGAGTATTTAGTACTATAAGATTACTACATGAGTATTTAGTACTATAAGATTACTACATGAGTATTTAGTACTATAAGATTGTTACATGAGTATTTAGTACTATAAGATTATTACATGATTATTTAGTACTATAAGATTGTTACATGAGTATTTAGTACTATAAGAATGTTACATGAGTATTTAGTACTATAAGATTTTTACATGAGTATTTAGTACTATAAGATTATTACATGAGTATTTAGTACTATAAGATTACTACATGAGTATTTAGTACTATAAGATTATTACATGAGTATTTAGTACTATAAGATTATTACATGAGTATTTAGTACTATTAGATTATTACATGAGTATTTAGTTGAATTAAGTAAAATAAAAATTGTATTCAGGAAGTTCTAAACAGATTTGTTTCACCTTGGAATAGCCCAAAACTACATTATTTGTAAAAGAAAAAGTGTTCAATATATGATGCTTCTGTAGCTATTCTTATGTGATATAATGGTTGATGAGACACGGTCGTAGTATTAAAATTGTATTAAATCAGTGCAGGCACCATCTATTTGTGTGAACAAATCAAAAGGATTAAATCCTTTTTTGTTAGTTTATAAGAAATATTATAACTAATAGGAATATAGTACAGTAGTATCTTTTTAATTTATGAAAAAGACTGTCTTTTAATAGTATTATTAGAAATATGTAAAGTTTAACTTATTTTTGTTTAATGATACTATTAATCTTATAGTATTCACCTTACTTTTGAAGAAGTAAGTATATTGTCAATTCTAATTATATGTACAGTACTTCTATTCTCTTTTGCAGACTGTAAACTCTTACAAAACGAACTATTTAAGTTATAAAATTTTAAAATAGTTTAACATTGATGAATTTGTCTGTCAAGCCAGGATAACATTTCTTTATAACATATTAATAGAGTGCAATACAAGTAAGATCTGGTAAGGGTGTTGTACTTAGACAAATTTTTAAAGTAAAAAATTGTAAATTGTGTTCCGTGTTGATTGTTCAGTGTAATCATGCCCAGTCTATATATCACAACTATACATGCACACTCATGACAGACACTTATCATTACAATATATTCATATGTTTATTTTATTTATATATTTAAATATTTATTTATTTTTTTAATCATTTTAATTGCAAACACAAAATATTTTAAACAAATAATAATTTAAATTCTGATAAGGAGGATGAACATGAGCGATAAAAGTAACATATAATAGGTAAAGAGGGTCAGGTGCAATACCAGATAATACAGAAAGAGAAAGGAAGAAGAAGTGTAAATGTTAACAATTAGTAAAGGCAGTACAGTTTCAAAAACGATGGGATTTGGAAATAAGACTTAACAATTCTAGGGACAATTAACAATTCTGCAAAACAAATACTGAAGCTTTATGATCTAAAATGTTAAGAATTGTTAAGAGAGATTAACTTACATCAGCTTTAGGCACTTGGTTGATGTCTGAAATATTAGAGACGCTGAAATAGTTTCGTTTTGTTTCTTTCTGTCTCCATTTTTCAACCGAAGACTCACAGTAATAGCGGATGAATCCAAACCTTCCGTTTAAAGAAGAAGGCAACTGCGCTGGTAGAGTATACGAAAAATAGAAACTGTGTGATCCCTTCCATAGTTGTTCTTTAAAACCTGAACCCAACGTAATTATACATTTTAATATTTATTTAAAAAATGATATTAATAGTAAATAAATTATGAAATATAAATTTTTTAAATAAATTTAGAAAACAGCAACATTGCCAATTATAATGTAGCATTTAATAATATATTTTGCATGCAAATATTCAATGGCAGCCAGTAATAATTATTCCATGCTCTTCAGTAGGGTTTTCTGACAATAATTATGACATTTACTCTACAAGACAAAATAAATACACTAATTTACTTAATCTAAAATAGTTCGACTAATATTAAATTTAATTAACAAGCATTTTTTCCTTATTATAACGATTAAATTATTTTTTTAGGTAATGGAAAAGAAATAATAGATTAACAATAAATAACAGTAACAAATATTAAAAAATAATCAGTAAAATCAACAAGATATATAGTTATGTGGTAAATATGACTAGTATTGATTGATAACAGTTAGTTTTAAAACACTGAATAGGGTAGCACATTAATAATACATAGATTTTAAAATGTTATTACTATATTTCTTGGGAATACAAACAAAACGTAAAAATAAACATCTTATGACATAAGTTTTGTACAAGATTTAGTAGCACTCTCCCTTTCAAATATGTTGCTTTTGATGGGCTATTTTATATTTTGTTAAATATCATGAGCAGCGGATGGGTTAGTGGAACATCAAATGAGTTTAGGAGTGCTCAAACATTGTGCGAGTTTCAAAATTAGAATGGTCAAAGAAATAAAGAAGTGTCAATGAAGTATTGGCTGAGCAATAACGCAAAGAACCAAAAGAATAGGCAAAGAGGTGTCCAAACAGTATTTTGAGTTGAATGTCATGTTACTGTTTTTTGGTTGTGTGCATAGCTGTTGAATAAATAAAAAAGACATTCAATATATAAAAAAGAAAACTCCACAAATAAGTGTTAATTGGGGGAGTTGTTTTGGAGTTTACTCAATGTGTGTCGTTTGCACATTACTATCATCTCCTTCGGACAGTTCACTTCCGCACATGAAGTACCACACAAGACTTCATACACCGTAATGCTGGGTGTAAGGGTTAGTGCCACAAAAGACTTCTTACACTGTAATGTAGAGTGTAAGGGTTAGTTCCACACAAGATTCTTATACCGTAATGTAGGGTGTAAGGGTTAGTGCCACACAAGACTTCTTACACTGTAATGTAGGGTGTAAGGGTTTGTGCCACACAAGACTTCTTACACTGTAATGTAGGGTGTACAGGTTAATTCCACAGAAGACTTCGTACAGTAATGTAGGGTGTAAGGGTTAGTTCCACACAAGACTTCTTACACAGTAATGTAGGGTGTAAGGGATAGGCCACACAAGATTTCTTAAATTGTAATGTGGGTGTAAGGGTTGTTGCTAAACAAGATTTCTTACACTGTAATGTATGGTTTAGGGGTTAGTGCCACACAAGACTTCTTACACTGTAATGTAGGGCTTAGGAGTTAGTGCCACATAAGGCTTGTAACGTTTTATTACTGACACAGGCAAATAAAATTTTACACGCCCACCCACCCATACATGTACAGTGGTGATGACCCGCCCGGCCACCCAGACGCGTACAGTGGTGATGACCCACGTGCCCACCCACACACTTACAGAAATATATGTAAATAAAGGAGAATATCTTAAATAAAAAAAGAAAACTCCTTCGTAAAAACAAAAAGTTAAGTGTGAGATTTCTTTATTATAACAAATTTTGAACATTTAGTGATAGATTTTATAATTTTATTTTTTTGTGCATTTTAAATCCAGCTGAGTTGTAATTGTGCATTTTAGGTCAATGTAAGGTGTAAAATTTTTAACATAACTCATTAAATTATTGCTACAAAAGTAAAATAATTATTTTCTAATGATGAAAATGGAACTTAAATCTAGACAAAGTAACAAAATAATCAAACACTTCGAAATGAACTCACTACTGTACTTGTGACCAAACAGATATTCCTTATGGTGGAAGTAACGTTCAACAGCACTAAATCGGTAAGCAATGTCTTGGCGGAAGAAGGTGGTTGAAAAAGGAACATGTCGCTGAGTTGGGCCCTTGCCGTGCACCTCCACCCCTGGGCTGGGACTGCTAACAAACATGCTCTCTATTAACACATTATAGTGAAATGATACCCAACATAATATTTCATGATTAGTAGACAATATTTGGAGATTTAAAATGCTTCAACTGTTTATGGAAACAAACACAATGTTACAACAGGTATGACAAACTCCTACCATCTTCAGGTGTTATTTACTACCTTAGTCTACATTTAAAACTAGTTCAAATCAGTTCGTCTTTGACGTTCGAGGTGAGCTCATCTTATGATTGTAGTGGTGCGAGGAACCTGGGCCCCTGTCCTGGGTGGATAAGTTGAATATTTCTTCTGTTCTATAACCAGTGTAAAAGACTATGACTTAACTTATATTTTAAATAATTTTGATTGACCTCATGTTTTATTAATTAATATGAGGTACAGTCAAAAAGTTCCTGGAATCGATGTCCAGAGATACAAAGCGTGGTTCCCGGTGGGAATTTCATCGTCTATCAGTTAGTATTACTCCTGGAGAAGGGATATAGGTAGCGTGAGTATCGGCCAGCTGCCATTGTTCCTCCGAGGAGAGCACTTTTTGTGTATTTGCATATTTAAATTGTCGCTTTTTGAAAATGTATTTAATGAACAGCTAAAAAAATTAAATTTGGTTTTTTTGCTTTAAAAATTATCTTTAGGGACACTTAAAATGTCAATTCAAGCATACGGAATTAAGGCGATGAAGAAAAGCCAATTTTACGAAAGGCACAAACGTTTTCGTGAAGGTCGCATAAACATTGAAGATGACTCTCATAGTGGATGCCCTTCAACTGCAACCACAGATGACAACATTGAGAGAGTTCCGCAAACTGTCCATGCAAACTGAAGAATAACAATTGATGATATCGCATATAAGGTAAATTTATCCACACAAAAGTTCTTAAATGCTTACGAGATGCCATTAGGAGGAAACAGCCTAAAAATGAGCTGAAAACAATTGGATTTTGCTGCATGACGATACCCCTGCACATTGATTCTTGTTAGTAAGAATTTTATCCCACTACGAGCACCACATATGGGAGAGGTTGTTGGGAGTGTCTTGTAAGGTCTGTTAAGATAGCTCTGAGAGGTGTAATGAAATCGCAATATCCATGTGACGAAGATTTCCAAACCTTTCTTACTAGAGTGGAGTTTATTATCAACTGCCATCCACTCACACCAAACCATTTTCTTCAGGAAGGATTCAAAGTTACAATAAATGAAGACAAATTAAGTAAAAGACAGTTTGCATGAATAAGAAATCTTCTGGACATTTTTTGGAAAAGATGGGTGCATGAATATCTCCCATGTTTGAGAAGACAGTGTAAATGGCATAAGAAATTATCCCCACCAAAAATTGGAGACTTGGCCATAATAGTCGAAGAAGGCAGTCCAAGAAACACTTGGCCCCTAGGTCAGACATCAGCCCTTCATCCTGGCCACAACGGGTAAGTCAGAGTGGTAGATATCAAAACCATAAAAGGTACCTTTCGACGGCTACTAACTGAAGTCGTTGTGCTCTCTTCTGTTAGAGGGGAGAATATATAAAAGACTATGACTTAACTTATATTTTAAATAACTTTGACTGACCACATGTTTAATTAATTAATATTATTTCTATTTAATACTGTACTGATGTTAACAAAAACAATATATTTTTGTGAATCATTATTAAAGAAGTGTTCCTATTAAAAGGTTGTCTCTATCATTTTAATTAACAACCGGCTTTGTTTTTCATTGAACATTTCCTTACTTATTTGTGATAGTTTTTAAGAACACTTGACTTTCTTAACAGTCAGCCGTAATTTTTAATCATGTAATATTTTTGTGTTTTCTTAAATTAGTAGTATCGGTTTAGGGGAAAAAACACTTGAAACATTGGAAATCTTCAAATATTGTCTACCAGTCATGAACAATCCAATACCAACAAATAACTTTTCAACAACGGTAATCTTTCAGATGTTTTTTAAAGCATAACTGTGAAATAATTATAAAACTGTTATTAAATCCAATATAATTAAGTGAGTTCATACTTACTCCCAGGACCATTAGTTGATATTTCTCCGCACCGATATAATCTTTTAATCTGGACTGATCTCTTGTCTCTTCTGTGGCTCCACCATCTCTGTAAAGGACTTCCTTGGGGGCACCTTTCTTCAGGGTTCCTTGCAATACTTGTTTTAGATGGTTAGTTCAACCTCTCTACTTAATTCATGCCCAGCCCACCTTTGTCTTCTGCATTTAATCTTGCATGTGATGTATTCACTATTACAAATTGCAGATTTCCTGATTATGTTTTATCCTCCATTCTCCTTGTTCTAAGGTAGGACCATAAATTGTCTGCATTACTTTGTTCTCAAATACTATTATTCATTTTTCCTCCTTTTTATTAATCTTCTAAGTTTCACGCCCATAGCAAAATACTGGGCATATTATTGTTTTGTTCAGCCTTATTTTTTTTTTTTTTTTTTTATGTGAAAGGAGTTTTTTGGCCTTATTTTGTTATAAGCAAACAAGCACCTATTCTTAAATTAATTCAATATATTTCTGGTTCTACTTTACTATTATTTGATATCATTACTGCTAGGTACGTAAAAAGTCTACGTTATATAATTGTGTCCATCTATCTGCAGCTTGTCTCTATTTCTATTCTGATCTATTCTATTCTATTATTGTTAAGTGTATGTACTTAAATTTTTTTGTGTTTTACTTTTAAGCCTTGGAAATGACCTCTCTTTTTTAATGTTCTTGACAGTGCTTTTATGTCTTCTATGTTCTCTACTAACAAAACTATGTCATCAGGGAATGCAATATCTTTATTTTTTAATCTCAATCGTAATGCCCTTGTCTGCTACATTTTGTAGTGCTTTGTCTATGGTATTGTCAAATAAAAATGAAAATAATCAATCCCCTTATCTTCACCCAAATAAAGCATTCAGAATCTTTAATAACCAGCATTGCTAGGTTTATAAATTGTTGTAGAATTCCAAACTATTGAATTTTACATTTCATTATTACTCTTTTTATGCTATCATATGTTTTCTGGAATTCAAGAATGATTGCAAAGTTTCTTCATTATATTCCCTATATTTCAACATACTTTATTTCAGGATACATAATAATACATGTCTATTGTTGACCTTCCTAATCATTAAAATCCTGCCTGATGACCTTGGGTTATTTCATTGACAAAATTTCCAATCGACTCAAGATTACTTTTTAAATAGCATTATAAGTTATATTATATTAGACCAAGGCTGTAGATAGCAGCTCGAGGAGGTTAGTACCAGCAGTTGGTAAATCAGAGCATACCAGTCAAACAAATATACAGCTGACTGAGGCAGAGTGTTCATATTGCCACCCAATGACGATGGATGCATACCATCTTGGTATATATTTCTTTGTCTTCTTAACTGTTATTATTCAGCCTAGCAATTATTCCTCTAACTCTTTCTGCTGTCTCATGTTAACACTCTACATCAAACCATGTTTTTTAATTTTTTCACCGCATATTTCTGTTGTCTCAAAGACAAACTTAAAAATTACGCCAGTTTCTATTTATATCTTCTTCTATTTCTAGGTATTTCAAGATTTGGAAATAATATGTTGAGTTTTAATTCAAACTCCTTGAATGCAAAGCTATCTTTCAGTTTTCTGAAATTATTCTTCTGGTAATTTCTGTTCCATTCATATTCTGAACTGCTATTCTTATTTAATTTTGATTAAAATTTAAAACTATAGAATGGTCAGTTCCACATTCAGCACCTCTTCTTACCTTATAATATCTGAGATGCTGCTTTTCTGTCACTGATTTTTTAGGATATGATCAATTTGGTTTCTTGTTGTTTCATCTAGTGCCCATGTATATATGCTCTTCCATGAAAACATTGTTGAAGATTTTTCCAGATTATTTTCTGATCCAAAGCAAAGCAATGCTAGTCTGACTTTGTTATGCTATAGTTATGAATATTTTTAAAGACAAAAACATTATACTCATCTTTAGATTTTTTGTAGAAGGCCTAATCAAAAATATAAAAATCACTTTTTATTCAAAACAGGTTTATTGTTATTTATTTTAATTGTTATTGCTTATTTCATATAATTCCGGAAGGAATTTTTTTATTACAGAAGGAAGGATTGGAAAACTGTGTTTAGCTTGATTTATTCTGAAGTGTAGAAAGTTATATACTCATTATACATGCATAGACAGGCCACTTAGAAAGTGACCCACTGAATGCACTGGTGCGAGATAGATGTACTTAGTGGTGGAAGTAAGACAGAAAACTACTCTTTCCACACTGTGCAATTCCATTCAAAAATTGTCATGGCTACCAGGATGAAGGAAGACCAAGTGCTGGTGGCGTAATAGCAAGCTCTGCCTGTTACCTCATTTGCAGCAGTGACCATTGGTTGGTTTGATTAACACTAACAAATCAAGCCTAGACAGATTAAATTAAATCATTATGTAGTATTCAAATAACAATTAATAATAAGATGATACAATGAATAATAATGAAAACAATAAATATAAATAATAATAAATAAATATAATAAATGTCAAATAAATATAAATTAAACAAACTTGTACAGTCCATTAGGGTTATTTTCTTCAACTAACACTGTTAAAGAAGTTGAATATTTGAAGGCGGAGGTTGAAATAAGTTAGCTCAGCGATGGAACAATTGCCCTCTGTTGTTGAAACCCTTACATGTGCTTAAAATAACACAAATGTTGCTTACAATCCGGCCCAATAATTAATTATAACTTATTTCCTGACAAAAAATTGTCAAATAAAAAAAAAAATGGCAGGAATCACTATTAAATAATAGGGAAATTCTAGAATATTGCCTTTTAATAACAAGATACCAGCTAAATCAAAAGATGCAGGTGATTTGGAAAGTGATATTAACAATTCATTCAACAACTGGGAGGCCGAAGTAAGGGTGGAGGGAGAAGCGGGTGTACTTTGGGTGAGCAGGTCTTTCATCATACGGGGAAGTGGGAACTGCTAGTAACAATATAAAAGTATACATTTCTAAAATATGGTGTTCATGTTTTTATACATTTCAACTTACATTTTGTTGCTAAAGCGCTTCCTGCCCACAGGTCTAGAGGTTTTGTAAGTGTCAGGTACAGCCACACATGCCTCCCCCACCAACCGGACTGTAACTCCTGTAGTACCGATAATACATTTTAGAACTAAAAAGGTTTTCACATACTTATGGATCGTCCTGAACCTTTAACATTTAATCTTTAATTGTACATCTTACTTGTTGAATTGGAGGAGTATTGAATAATAAAGCATCAAAACTTTAGTAAATAAAAACGTTAGTAAAGAGATAAATAGTTAGTAAACATCTTTTGGTTTCACAATCATCAATTTAAATACAGCACTACTTTCTTGATTATGAGATTTTTTAATAAAAATTCATAAACAGTCAAAGCCCAACTTTATAAGCTAAAGATTATTAGTTCTATATCAATCAGAGTCAAATCAAATTGGAAGGAATCAGTTGAATTCTGGTGGTTGATATGACACTGAGCCATTAATTAATGACATTTCTAAGGAATATTGGTTTAATTTGTAGCTACAATCACACTCATTCATTCAAAATTCTTATTTAACCATATGTTGATGATCAGCGTCTTAGCCGCAAATAAAAATAAATAAATATACATTTATTATTTAATCAATTCACTCTTAAATCTAGGGATAGGTGTTAAGAAAGTTCTGAAAGCTCTTACAACTTCAAGCTATAGTTTTTTAAAGTATTTCTTTAACTAACTCATATTTTCATTACAGGATGCTTTTTGTATTTATTAACTTTACTCTGCTTAGAACATTTTACAGATCAGATTTGAGCCCCACCTTGCACTGTCATGTTGGAATCCAAGCACAGGTCCACGTGGCCCTTGATATCATCTCCAGAGAAAAACACTCTGTCCGGCTCTTCAAGGACCAACTCGTAGCGCTTCATCAGGGCTATGAACATTTAAAAGAAGCTTACACCTTTATGGTTTATCAATAGAATAATTTCCTACCAGATCAGGCCCTCTGCCCCCCCCCCCCCCAACAGTATGTCACTGGTGAGGCCTAACAAACTGAAACTTTTTAAAATATTGAAAATGTTTCAATGTGTTTGAAAATTTTAATATAAATAACCCAATGTTAATATACATATTTAAAACGTAACATTTAAAGTGTAGAATAAAATTATAACCATCCTTCTCTAACTATAAAAAAAAAAAAAAATACTAACTTTAAACGTTTAGGTTTCGGAAAGTCAAAATATATGGCCTTCACCGTCTCAAAACCTGTATTTGCTACTGGGGAAATTTAATACTTCAAAACATCGTACTCGAGCATCAAATAAAGGCTCAGACTTTCATCAAATTAAAGATTTACCGTACTTGACGAAAATTTGAATATATGAAAGGAAGGAAAGGAAATACTTAGAGCTTACAATCCTTATATTTGCAGACTCACGGCGTGGTGAGCAAGCTGACAACAACAAGGGAGTTGGGCTAATTACAAGTTTACTTGGCCAATAATTTGAAAATATGTGAAAACAAGAAAAGAAAATAGACAACAACAACAAAGGAGGCCGGGGCAAATCTCCCTATTGAGTGAAACTTAGTTTTTACATACTGCACGCTTCATCACGAAGACTGAATCGTGGCGGCGGAAGGAGTTTTGAACAAGGGGGTCAATCGGGACAAAAGCGAGGGGGTCTACTAAGTGGGCCGCCCCCAGGGGTGAAAATTTGAAGATATACACACCCGGAAATCACATTTTACACAAACCTAGCACTTATCTTTGACTCCAGGATTTTGAAATCTGTAATCAATTTACCGTTTTCTCCACAACTTAAAAGTGCCGCTTTCTCAAATACGTCTCTGGGCGGAGAACGTTACTGGTCGGAGAACGTCTCTGGGCGGAGAACGTCTCTGGGCGGAAAGTTGAAGGAACATTGTTTTGTTCTAATAGTTTTGGAATTGCACGAATACGAAGAAGGGTTACAGGCAGTAAATCAAATCCGTCCTCGTTTCTTCACATTCTTCTACAATTCGTTAATCTTCTCATCAGTTCTCATATTTGTTAATCGACGCTTAATTCTATTGTTACTTACAAATTGTTTTGTGAGAATTTGAATTAGGTTTTATATATACTGTATGATCAATTAATCAGCCACTTCATAATGAAAGTGTTTTGATTTATATCTTAATAGATATGATATCAAAATTAATCTTTTTTTCCTTTGCCCAAAATTATTAGTATTAAAATTTTCTTCTGTGATCCCCCTAACCTCTCCCTAGAGTTCTAGGGGGGTCAGCTGACACCCCGGTCCCGCCGCCTCTGAACTAAATAGAGTACAAGTAATTAAATGGGCGTCTTTAAAAACACCAGAGGTTTTATGTACATCCTGCGGTGAAACTATTTGTTTGCGTGGCTGGGCCACTTAGTCTCTCAACAAGTGATCCATTAGATTAATTAGTAGAGGGACAAGCACGCAGATAAACTACGGTGATGGCCGTTGGGAGGATATTTGTTGTGGGTGGGGTGAGACTACAAGTTTATTGCGTGACGACGCGTAAACAGACCACCCCCGCCCTTTTGGCGTCAGAGCAACTGTCCAACAATACGTGTGATCCACATTGTTGCTCTTTGTTAGTTGAAAGGAAATAACGAAAACATCTCTATATAAAAAAATCAGACCTACATTTCATCCTCAAATGGATATTGGTAATTTAGTATTACCAATGTTGATCAGTGGTAATGCGTAATTTAAAATATATTTGGAAAGGTTTTCCCAGGAAAGACGCCGAACTTCATTTGTGAGCTTAACATTTATTTTCACACTAAATTAACCTTGAAATTCATATTTTCCGCTTACTTAAATATATGTGATATCTGCCCACCTGCCACTCGTTAGAGGTGGCAAACGCTAACACTTTGGGCAAGGTTTTCTATTACTATTGTATTCGCTTGTTGCTGAATGTCATGAAAAGTACGTCGTGTTACCTCTTTGAAGTCTTGAATTGTCTTTGGCCCGTGGCTAGTGTCGGCTGTATAGATCAGTAGATCACAGACCAATAAAAACTTAAAGAAGAAACTCCTCGTGTTGTTAATGACACTCAGCTGAAAGAGTATGCAAAAGAATAGAAGGATAGAAACCCTGTTAAAAGTCTTAGGTGGGCACTTATTCATAGTTAGCAGAAGTAATGTACTTTAACATTTATGTTATTTGTTGATTTAATTTGGAAATAAAATCTGTGTTCATAATAAAAATCCATCGTTCTACTGGGACACCCTATAAATTAAAAAAAGTATTTATATCAAAATAAAGTAAATGATTTCTCTTCTACTTACGAAACCAACCGCCACCGTAAACTCACACCACATATGATTTTGTCCAAATTAATCTGTTCATGACATCATTATGTGATTGCCACAGGTAGTTTATTAAACAAATTTTACTGATTATTTTGTTTGATTCATAATGTTATAAACTGTCTCCTACCATAATGCTAGAGTAACTAATTAAATGCTTATTAATAAATAAAAAATTAAAGGTACTTATTTATTACCGGTACAGCACGTGCAAATTTAGAAATACAATAGAGCTTAATCTATTATTTAAACATCATTTGGCACTCGAGAATACACTAACTAGAACCTATATTGACAATGTGAGTGGCCAACCTGCTGTGTATTAGGCCTATCTATACAATAGTAAAATGTGGCGAAAAATACACGTACTGTACACTTGATTCGGCAACACACACGCAACAATCTCCTCTGTGGTCTCCCTCGTCTGAATTTATAATTTACCATGTCATACAAGAGAGATATATGTTCACAATGTTTATTATCTATTTAAATAATATTAATAAAATACAATTAATTATAAGATATAATCCATCAATCAATTACTTGTATAAATGTGTTTCAATGTCAGTTGTGTTTACAATGATGACGGGTAGCGCTCAGGCAGGTTGCCGTGACCGACCGACGGTCAAGGACCTTCTCTGTATTTATTTACATGCGGATTATTGATCTCAACAATAAACACACTTCTGTACGCTAAAACAATACTTGCTAAAAGTTTGTAGCGAGGGTGTTCAAAGTATGTGTTTAGGGTGTAACAAAACTCTCTACACAAACTTTAGGATATTGTTTCCTTGGGTGAAATGAAGCAAATAATCTAATACAACCAATGGTCTATCTCATGTCGTTTACTGCCTGATTATGTTTTTTACTATTAAAACTGTTTAAACCTGAATAAAAATACCAAAGTATATAATAGTTAGTGCTTTTAACTCGGATTCAAACGATACCTTAATTTTGAAAATCAAATAATAAATAAATTACAATGATTGTTGTTTAACACTAACCGCATTTAACTTTCATTTAACAATTGAACAACACACCATTTATTAAGTTTTAAAAAAATGCAATCTTTTTATAATAATAATTGATTAGTTAATACTAATTTTTACTACCTTACATAATATAGTTTTCCTTAAAATTGTCGAAAAAGTGTTTCATTACAATTTTACCGTGTTATAATAAAGTCCATTATTTGTACCCTCCATTGTTCCACTCTAAACATTGAGTCAATTATAACGGCCATATCCAAATTCACACTCCATTAAGGGTATCAGTAGCTACATCCGAATTCACACCACATTAAGGGTATCAGCAGCGACATACGAATTCACACCCTATTAAGGGTATCAGCAGCCACATCCAAATATTCACCCAACGTTTTCTTTTTTATATTAAGTATAGATCTATTACTATTTGCCAGGGGGAAACTAAAATTGTACTTACTAAAAAATAAATAAAAGGAATACGTTGGATTCGTATAAGCTGCTTTTGGATGCTAAAAATTAAATTATTAACAATGGTTTTACTGTCCCTCTAAATTGTATCTACGTTTGATTTTTCTAATCCAAATCTAAAAACAAAAATGTTGTAATAACTTAGTGGCATAGAAATGTTTGCAGGCAAAAAGTTTTGATACAGGAAAAACTATCATGGATGCTTCCATATAAGGAGAGGCCAAGCACATTGGTCGGTCAGTATATCTTATCTTATTATCTAAAACTAGCCACGCTCAGACGAATTTTTTAATGCTCCAAGGATTTTAAAATTTTCTTGGGGTTTTCGACCACGAGAAATCGATTGGCGTCGGTCTCAACTCTGGGAAAATTCCTATTTCCGCCCCAGAGGCTCCTAGACTTCCCGTATATTACGACAAGGCTGCGCAGTAGACTGTGACGTCACATGGGCGAAATCAGCTGATTTTGTTTATTCTATTAAATACTGGTAACTAAATATACAAATTTCATATAATAGAAGCATTTAGCTAAATAGTAAGCAAGTTATGTATCATTTATCAGCTGAAATTGTAGGCTAATTACGGCAATTAGAACAGTATTTTTGTGTTCATTTTTACCATTTAGCACATGTGACGCCATGGAATATGCGCGTGATACCTACCGTCTTCTTTTATAGATAACGTGGCCTACTCTAAATAAGTTTACAAACGATGGTTTTCCTGGATTAGTAAAATTTCCAGGTTTATTCTTTAAGCCCTTCCGTTTGGAGTTTCTTTCAGCGAAGGTTGGGCAGTTAGCTTGTAAAAATGTCAAAAATATCATAAAGTAAATATCATGGTGATGCTCCAATGCCTCAAAAACCAATTCAATTCATGGCCATACTGCTTAAGAATCCTGGCGAGGCCGTAGGCCGATCTTCCTCACGTGGCGACATGCCGAGTTCCACATATGGGGCTGTAGCAGAGCGTCTTGGCGAGGCAGCAGGCCGAGTCCTCCCACTAGCCCGAATCCGCGACACAGGAGTGCCTCTTACCTGGCTGAGGGGTTGTCATAAATAATTTTCGCTAGGGGTGCGACTCAGGAGCGCCTCCCCACCCCTTTTCGGAGGCGCTCCTGTGTCGCACCTAAAACTACTTGTCCTCGGCACTACCAGCTTCCTACCTGCTATCGAGCTCAACTCACAGGGCCTCTTAAAACTACCAATCAAATATCACTCCGGCTACTATCACTCTGACTTTGTTTAAGTGCACTGCATATTTTGTAGTAGTAAGTGTAACATTGATTCTGTAAGGGTTATCCTAAAAGACCAATCAAAACTATTAATGTACTGTGATAAGTATTCTTAATCATGTTTCATTTTATTTGAATTAATAAGTGGTTAAACTACTGCAGACTTGTTTTAAAACAAGTATAAAATCGTACAGATAGAAGACATCGACTCTTGTTCATGCACACTATCTACCTTGGTCTTCGGAGGTGGACCACGTCATGTTTACCACATCAACTCCCGAAGACTAAGATAATGATGTATTTATGTAAAAAAGTAAGTATTTATGTAAAAAAGTAAGTATTTATGTAAGTCATCTTAAAAAAAAAAAAAAACTATAAACTTAATACTATTTAGTTTTATGTAAAAGGAACACGTAGACACTCTTCCTTTGCCCATGACTTGTCCTTTTAATCCATGAGTATTATTATGAAATATTAACCATAGTTTATACAAATTCGTAAAAGCCAAGCAGCGTTTTTTTTTTTTAATTATATTAATTTTATTAATCGGCAAGTTCTTTCAAAGAATTGAAGAGTTACAAAAAAAGTTAGTAACTACAAATAAGCTTGTAAATAACAAATATGTATTTATTAGTTTTAGCATTTTATAATTTGTATAGCATTCTAAAATAATAAATATACATTTAAATTTAAACTTAATAATGTGGGTTACACTTTCTAATATTTAAAACTATTTACACTCAATCTGTAGACTACAATATTCTATAACAAACAAAATATGGAAATTAAAAAAAATGCTATTTTACTTACTTAATATTTACTACAATCTAAATCATAACAAGCAATACTTAAACTCAAACAAAAAATACTATTTACATTCAATCTGTAAGCTACAATATTCTAAAACAAACAAAATATAAAATCATTATTAATTTACAAACCTCCTTTTAGGTACCTACTTAAATCTAATAGTTTCTCCTACTTTTGATAAAAAGTCATTTATACTAACTTCCCTAGCTAAATATCGTTCACACAACTGTTTTAGTCGACGCTGTAGCTGTTTAGTGTTTTTGTTTCAGTTTGTTGCAGAGCGTCTGTTCTCTCCAGTGCGTCATTTCGGTGTATGGCCTCGATAACCGTCTACGTAGATGGGTTTTGGAGGCCTACTAAGTTCTTAAATCGGTTATTCCACGCCTCACACATATTGTTTGTTCTGTGTGAGTCCGAAAAAGTCACTTCATGCACGTTCCCAAGTGATGGTGGAAACATGGCTGGTTTAGGGTTTTCTCCTGCTGTACCGCTCACATAGTAGACGTCGAAGTAGTATTGCAGGTCTAAAGCTTCGACAGGAGCCAATCCCCACAGCAGCTGCATCTCCTGTAGTACATCTTTTTCTGGAAGGAAAGCCAACCCATCAAGCATCCCACAAAACTTTCTAAACTCTTCAGACTCTTTGTAGTTTCGAGTAAGTCCGTACTGTTGGATGTGCCTCCAAGTGCTTTGGCACAAATGAAAAAAAAAAACAACATTTAACTTTAACACCGTTGCCTAGAACTTGTTGCACAGACGTGAAAGCAGCAGTTTCAAAGTCTATTATTATTGATTCAGGTCGAGGAAGGATTTTTGTAGATTGAATACATTTGGCCAACATTGTTCGTAAAACAGAAAATTACAAAAACATGAAAAAGTCCATAAAAAGTCATGTAGACAACAATTTTTGTTATATTAACAATTAACATTTTACAATTATAGCAAAGGAATGGCTGAGAATGTCGGTACTGACATCAAAGTCACAGTATTTTGATTAAATATAGAATTTTTTTATTAATAAATACCAAAACACACTCTCCACAAAAATCTGTAAGATGTCCTTGGTGGTGTGTATCCTGTTTAGAAGGAGGGTTATTTTTTCGTAGTAATACTAGTGTAGTCCTTCAGGGATTTCCATATTTTACGCGGAATACCTAATGGCGCATTCCACGCGGTAAGTCAACAGGGTGTAAAGGGTAGAAAGTTCATCACATCATGCCGGCCATGATACCATCCGGCTGTGGTTTAAATATAGTTTCCAAAAAAGATATTGCTTATCTTAAAACAAATATATCGTTTTTTCCTTTTGAAAAACTGTTGCCTAATGTTTAGTTACTTTATTTAAGAAGAAATGATTACATTTAATATACTGAGATCTATGTTAAAAACTTTACTATGTACGTAATCCATTAAACTTAGATTTATTAGTTAGCGTAATTTTATTACATAGTTGTTAATATTTTGTTTACTGTTTTATGAGACATAATAGATATTAACAACTTTAATAAATGTACTATACTATACATTGTCAGAATTTAAAAAAAAATGTGTTATTTGCTCGAGGTATTTCGCCTACTAAGTAGGCATTATTGGACAACAATCAAATTATATAAACTTGTTTCCAAAATATAATAATATAACTGATATAACATAAGATGTAACTTATTTAAAAATTAAAAAAGAGTTTTACATTTGAAAGAAGATAAATAACTAATTCATCAGTTTTATCTAATTAAATCAAGAATTTATTGTGCAGGTGTAAAAGTGTTCTGAGACTGGAAGACAATATACGATATTTTATAATTTAATTTGATTTTGACATATATTGAATTATCACTTGCTAATAAACGTCTTTTGATAATTTACGCTATCTAAAGACTTCAAAGATTTGAAATATTTGGTTGTCATCTACTTGTTAGTTTGTATGAAAATAATGTATTGGATCTGTCTCAATGATAACTGGTTCTATTTACATTAATTTTATAGAACATTATATGTTAAAAGTATTATTTCGTTTTATTACAAAACTGAAAATATATACCGCAAATAGATGTTCTATCAACTTATTACTTTGTTTAAATGATTTCAATTATTTAATGGCTATTGTTCAAATGACAGCATTATTGACGGTTCAACCTGCTTATAGTCTGAATAAAATAACTTTGGTACTGGCGGAACGGCCTCGCGCAACTGGTCTGAAATGACAAAACTCTGAGCTTTAACTTGCTGTCAAACGTAAAATAAGTAAGCAATAATTTTCAAACTAATTGTATAGTGTACACCATTTTATATTCTTTAAGGAAAAATTATGCTGGAGATTTTTCTAGAGCTAATTTGCTTTTTAAAGTGATATTTGTATTTAAAAACACGTTTTTATGAGTGAAATTGCGCGTGAGTCGTCTTTAACCTGTCACTGTTGCGAGAATAATACGAAAAATAATGTCTTGTGGATGGATGACAGTTTGATTTATTGTGATTAGTTTGGTATAAGTCTCATTTAATAATTCAAACAGGTTAATGAGAAATTAATTTTTTTGTAAACCCTTACAAACTCTGAAACGAAAAACGCTAGACAAAATTTCTTTGAGCAAACATTAACTGTGTTATTTATGTATTACTAAAATAATACTGTGGTACTAATAAAACATGTGGAAAAATAATGAAGAGTTGATGAAGTAAACTCATAGTTCGTTTACATCGAGGCTGTGTCGGACGCGTAAGGTATACTCTGCTCAAGGGAAAGTGTAGACTGAATATTCAGCCCAAGCGTAAAACGAATTCCGATCAACGATATTTTTAGATAAGAAATGTTTCTCCAGTAATAAATAAGGTAAGTTAGTTGACTTTTGACTTTGAGGTGTGTTCGTGTTAATTTCTTTATCGATTTAACAGTGCTTACTATAGTATAACCACTAGTTTATTTTGATTACAGTTATTTAGTTTTAGTGATATTAAAATTTTTTTATTTAGATGTGACATAATAATTATATATACACTGCTATAGGATTCAGTGTATATATAATTATCAGTGTTTATTGCAATTATAATATATAGGCTCTTTCAAATTTTAGGTAATGTTCTATTGGTAATTGACAAGATTTGTTTGCAATGAAAGAGGCCAGAGCTGAGCCAGTGACTGTACATTGTGCGTGTGGTATCACCGCCGCCTTATTGACAATCTAGTTTTGAAAACTCCTGAATCTTTCTTCCTAGTTCAAGAAAATTCTATTTAATACGAGAGTAAGATTTTAGTGTCACTTAAATAACACAGTTAGTTTAGGTTTAAACAGATTTTGTCTAGCGTTTGTCATTACCGAGTTTGCAAAGGTTTACAAAAAAATTAATTTCTCACTAACCTGTTTGAATTATTAAATGAGACTTATACCAAACTAATCACAATAAATCAAACTGTCATCCATCCACAAGACATTATTTCATTATTATTATTCTCGCAACAGTAACAGGTTAAAGACGACTCACGCGTAATTTCACTCATAAAAACGTGTTTTTAAATACAAATATCACTTTAAAAAGCAAATTAGCTCTAGAAAAATCTCCAGCATAATTTTTCCTTAAAGAATATAAAATGGTGTACACTATACAATTAGTTTGAAAATTATTGCTTACTTATTTTAAGTTTGATAGCAAATTAAAGCTCAGAGTTTTGTCATTTCAGACCAGTGGCGCGAGGCCGTTCCGCCAGTACCAAAGTTATTTTATTCGGACTATAGCCTTGATTTAATAGAAAGGACTATGAAACATAGTTACTTAGGAATACGTCAAACGCCAAGCAATCCACGATTTTACGTCTTATACAATACACCTTTTCTAAGACTTAGACGCGTGTCAATGAATCGGACTATAACAGCTTATTTTAATATAGCTTATATTTACAATTTCAATGCCTGAAGGCTTTTTTATTTCTAAAGAAATTTGAAGTGTAAAATTTGTGAACAAATCCGGGAATCGAACCCGGATCTTATGTAAATACTGTAACATGTATGCTTATTTTAATAAACATATGTATCACCTACAATTAGATTGCTCTCAAGTTAAACACAATCTCATCATAGATATCAAGACCCCTTAGTTTTTGAACCCTTGTCACACTGGACCCGCGAGGGTACGACAGTGGAGCGCCTCAAGGTCAGGCGCTCCACTGTCGCAGTTGTGCTATTTCTTGGCTGACAGTTTTTGCCAGACGCTCCACTGTCGCTCGCCCCACTAGCCCGCAGGCCGAGTTACACAAAAGGGCTAAATGTAAACCTCTGAAACGAAATTTTATTAACAACCTACAAGGTAGAGCAACAACAAACGATCCTCAAAATCCTCTGGGAGACATGGATGTCTCCCTTCCCTTCAGTTTACGAAATTCAACTGAGCGAAGCTCGGTCTCCCGGTACTAATTTAGAAAATGTCCTCAGTTATGACATACGTCACGTAATAGAACGTGAATAGAACAATGGAGGGGAATGCAAATACTCTACTGTAATTTGTTCGATCAGAATACTCTATGGAAATATCAATTCCACTTAAGGTTGTAAATGGTCTTCAGCACATCATCTACAAATTTAAATAAATCTAATATTTACAACCCTCAAATTACTTTTTAATACACTTCATCTAATTGTTTGATATAACCGTAACTTTGTATTTCACACGACCTGAGTTCGTGAGGTCTTTTGTCGGCGCAGAAATTATATGTACCCAAGTTTGAAGGCTGCTTCCTAACAAACTAACAGGCCTAGGACAAATTAGATTACTAAATTACAGTACTCACATCGTTTAATTGTACGCCATGATATATGCATTTTTAAATTTTATTATTATTTTAAAAAATTGTATCCTAGTTGGAACAAAAAAAGTACAAGAATTTTATATTTTAATACGGGATTGACAGGAATATTTTCTATAATTTTTATTAATTTTAGAATTGTAACTTCAAGGAAAATGTTTGTAGGTTAATAGGTTTCCTGAAACAACGTTTTTTTGGTTTCTAGAGGTCGTAAAATTGATTACTGGGTCACGTTGTAAGTCTTATGACATGTATAGTTAGGATACATTACTAGGTCACGTTGTAAGTCTTATGACATGTATAGTTAGGATACATTACTGGGTCACGTTGTAAGTCTTATGACATGTATAGTTAGGATACATTACTTTTATATGCACAAGTAAATGCAGTGGTATTAAATTGATTTAAAATAATTTTAAATCACTTTAAATTGATCAATTTCTAGATTTATTTAAATCTAATGTTTTCTATAAATTTCAGAGTACTATTTTTTCTATAAATATAAAGTTCTCATGAATTTCCTGAAACAACGTTTTCTTGGCTTTTTGAGATCGTAACATTTAACTACTTGATAACGTTGTAATCCTTATGAAATGTATAGTTAATTTACATTACTTTCATAAATGATTATAAAATCAGTTAAAAACCACTGCATTTACTTACGAATATGAAAGTAATTATGGTTGTACTGAGGTATCAACAAGTGAAGTACTCACCGCGGGGGGCGGTGGCCGGCGGCGCCTGGAGTACGGCAACAAGTGGGGCAGTCACCACCCCCGCGCCGCCTCCCACCCATACGTCACTCACACTTAGCCACGCCACACATGACACCCTCATTTGGGAAAATATGTTCCAACAACTGATGCAATTAATTGAAATATAATTAACGCAATTGATGGAAAAACTACTTACAACATGTTGACTGATCTTATATTAAATAATTTCATTTTAAATGTTAGAAGAAAATATAAGATCCTAAAAATACTAATATGTATAATCTAAGAAAAGAATCATACATGAAAACATAGAATAAAACTGAGTGAAATACACTAAGGGAGGAATTGTAATTTGATTAAGAAGCAAGGGCAATGTTTAAAAAATGTATATAAAATATAAATTTTCAAATTCAGCAAGCAGACCCACTTAATTTGAGCTATTGATAATTTGCTTGGTTAGTTAAACAAATAATTTATTTATGTTTTCTTTGATTCAATACCCACACTATTTTGTGATGTTTTATTGGGGTAATATTATTAAAATGGGATTTTAGGTAATTTATAGCTTTTTAAAACATCAATCATTTGGTTTGACCCCAACAGTGACACACAAATGTCAACAGTATCGATCTGTTGATGTACTTGGCAATTAAATCTATGAGTTCCTCTTTTCCTCATTAATTATTGTTATTATATTTAAATGTATTACTAATAATTTATTTTGTCACTTATATTGGTTTTTAATATTTTACATTTCAATTCTCTTTGCAGTAAACAATATTTTTCTGATTGTTTTTGTTATTCTTCCCTTCTGAGTCAGTGTATTGTTTCCCACCCTAAAGGCTCAGTTTTGTATAAGGCCAGGTTTCAACATGAGGTTCCAAATTATAATAATACATTGGAATATTTGCATGTACTTAGGTGTGATTAACTTGCATTACAAATTTGATTTTAGCTTTAGGGGGTAATAATAGATGTATTGTGGAAAAGGCTAAAATGTTTGTAAATTTAAAAAACGATAATTACTAATTTCATAGCTTAAATGTTATAAAATTATAAGTATTATTATCCTCAATCCAATCATAATATAAGTTCAGGTTTTAGAAAAATCAAAATATGTAATCTCTGTGAAAGTAAAAATAAAATTGATATTTTATGTTTCAAAATATAATTGAGTAAGTCATCAAATTGAATATTTACTTGGCCTGGAATCTGAATAAACATAAGGACAGGAAAATTTGAGAAAGAAAGAAAGAAAGAAAGAGAGAGAGAGAGAGAGTATTGATACGCTGTATGTGTATGGGCGGGCGAGTGGGTTAATGCCACCGTACGTGTATGAGGGGGTGGGTGCGGGAGAGAGAGAGAGAGAGAGAGAGAGAGAGAGAGAGAGAGAGAGAGAGAGAGAGAGAGAGAGAGAGAGAGAGAGAGAGAGAGAGAGAGAGAGAGAGAGAGAGAGAGAGAGAGAGAGAGAGAGGGAGGGAGGAGGGAGGGAGGGAGGGAGGGAGGGAGGGAGGGAGGGAGGGAGGGAGGGGAGGGAGGGAGGGAGGGAGGGAGGGGAGGGAGGGAGGGAGGGAGGGAGGGAGGGAGGGAGGGAGGGGAGGGAGGGAGGGAGGGAGGGAGGGAGGGAGGGAGGGAGGGAGAGAGGGAGAGAGGGAGAGAGGGAGAGAGGGAGAGAGAGGGAGAGAGAGGGAGAGAGAGGGAGAGAGAGGGAGAGAGAGAGAGAGAGAGAGAGAGAGAGAGAGAGAGAGAGAGAGAGAGAGAGAGAGAGAGAGAGAGAGAGAGAGAGAGAGAGAGAGAGAGAGAGAGAGAGAGAGAGAGAGAGAGAGAGAGAGAGAGAGAGAGAGAGAGAGAGAGAGAGAGAGAGAGAGAGAGAGAGAGAGAGAGAGAGAGAGAGAGAGAGAGAGAGAGAGAGAGAGAGAGAGAGAGAGAGAGAGAGAGAGAGAGAGAGAGAGAGAGAGAGAGAGAGAGAGAGAGAGAGAGAGAGAGAGAGAGAGAGAGAGAGAGAGAGAGAGAGAGAGAGAGAGAGAGAGAGAGAGAGAGAGAGAGAGAGAGAGAGAGAGAGAGAGAGAGAGAGAGAGAGAGAGAGAGAGAGAGAGAGAGAGAGAGAGAGAGAGAGAGAGAGAGAGAGAGAGAGAGAGAGAGAGAGAGAGAGAGCGAGCGAGCGAGCAAATTTATTTAATTTCATACCTTTTACAGTCCTCTATTATTTGTATATTTTCAAAGTAGTTTTAAGAATTGTAATAATTGTTTTGAAGATTATTATTGTAGATAAATTATCAATTGAAGATACATACTGAGACCAAATGTTTAAATGTTTTAAAACATTCAATCATTTTAATGCAAATTAAATTTTTTAAATGTACATGACAGAACTCCACTAATTAAAAATGGAATATTAGCTTTAAACCATTTACAACTATTCCACTTACAGAGAAAAATAAGCAGTGTCTGCTAAATAAACATCACCCACCCCCTCATACACGTACGGTGGCATTAACCCACTCGCCCGCCCATACACATACAGCGTATCAATACTCTCTCTCTCTCTCTCTCTTTCTTTCTTTCTTTCTTTCTCAAATTTTCCTGTCCTTATGTTTATTCAGATTCCAGGCCAAGTAAATATTCAATTTGATGACTTACTCAATTATATTTTGAAACATAAAATATCAATTTTATTTTTACTTTCACAGAGATTACATATTTTGATTTTTCTAAAACCTGAACTTATATTATGATTGGATTGAGGATAATAATACTTATAATTTTATAACATTTAAGCTATGAAATTAGTAATTATCGTTTTTTTAAATTTACAAACATTTTAGCCTTTTCCACAATACATCTATTATTACCCCCTAAAGCTAAAATCAAATTTGTAATGCAAGTTAATCACACCTAAGTACATGCAAATATTCCAATGTATTATTATAATTTGGAACCTCATGTTGAAACCTGGCCTTATACAAAACTGAGCCTTTAGGGTGGGAAACAATACACTGACTCAGAAGGGAAGAATAACAAAAACAATCAGAAAAATATTGTTTACTGCAAAGAGAATTGAAATGTAAAATATTAAAAACCAATATAAGTGACAAAATAAATTATTAGTAATACATTTAAATATAATAACAATAATTAATGAGGAAAAGAGGAACTCATAGATTTAATTGCCAAGTACATCAACAGATCGATACTGTTGACATTTGTGTGTCACTGTTGGGGTCAAACCAAATGATTGATGTTTTAAAAAGCTATAAATTACCTAAAATCCCATTTTAATAATATTACCCCAATAAAACATCACAAAATAGTGTGGGTATTGAATCAAAGAAAACATAAATAAATTATTTGTTTAACTAACCAAGCAAATTATCAATAGCTCAAATTAAGTGGGTCTGCTTGCTGAATTTGAAAATTTATATTTTATATACCACTGTACACCACAGCATTTTTCATACTCCTGGATTTCCTTTCTTGCTGGAGGAAGGGTCTTTTCCTACAGGCTAGTCATTTATGCCAACTGCTAAATACAACAAATTAATATATTTTTGGTGTTTGTTTCACAATCCCTCCTTTACTGTTAATTTAACCTGGTCACTATCCGGTTGTAATATAAACCAATAGTTAAAAATATAGATAAGTAATTGCCTAATTCTTGCCTATATTGTAGGCATAAATGTAGTAATTGCGTTTTCCTATAAAAATAGATAAACAAATTTGTAATGTTCATACATAAGTATGTTCTTTTTCTCGTAAAACCAATATTGTTTCCATTAGTGTACCAATTACCTTAATCAGGGCTGTCTTACTTTTCAATCAATGCTGGATGATATAAAATCTGTGCAGTGTACAGTAGTATCATTGATGTTTAATCGTACTGTTAGATTATTAGTTCTTGTTAATAGTCCAGGATATGAAGGTTTTCTGCTCAGATTTTGTTGAATATGAATACATTTCCTTAAAATAGTGAATATATATTAGGAATAGCTTAAAGATCAAAATCTACTCTATGCCGATATGCGTTTTAACCCCTTGCACTCTCGGAAAATTTGTCTGTTCTCTTCATCAGCTGTTGTATCCAGCATTACTGACTATGTAATTTCCTTTACAGCTCTTGTAAGAAATCACAGTGTCGCGCTCGTTAACTCTCATATCCATTCATGCCATTTTCCTTGAACCTTCTTGTATATTGTAGTATTATTGGATATTGTTATACAAGGTTTATTTAATTTTTTGTTAATTTCTCCTGTTACTAGTACGTGGTTTGACCTGTGTTTGTTGCTCAGAACTATTACATCAAAATAAAAACTCTTTTATTAATCAAATTTGGTTATATTGGTAAATAAAAATAGCTTTACCAGCTAAAAACTCTTTGTTGTATGACATTGTAATAAATAAACATAATTTAATAAAATTTATAGCCCTATTTTATTCTTACTACTAAAAATGAAAGACAAACACTGTCCTGAGTCGTGTGGTAAGCTGTTCCATTATTCCAGTCCCAGCAAAGGAGTACATATTGAAAACAAAAGTGAAGCACTTTGTACAGGTGATAATTTGCCTCTTATCTGTGTACTATCAATGTCCCTAGTGAGAATATTTGTGAAAATGAGTGATGATGTTAAGGAAAACTTTCGGATTCAATAAGGAATTTATTATTTTTAGATGTTTCAGAGGGTGATCATTTTGAAGATAATGTTTGTTTAGGATCAGAAACAGATGTAATAGAAGCTTCAACAAGTATACAGGAATCAACTAGTTGTGAGCAGGGCTTTGATGATCCTGATTTAGATAGCGATCATGAAAGCAATTTTGCTAGAAGAGGGAGAGGAAGATGTTATGACAGTAACGACGAAGAAAATCCTCAAGTAATTAAAGACGACAAATGGCGTGAGTGGAATGAAAATGATATTCCTTTTTATAAATGTAATTATCCATTAGAAGAATTCAGTGGATTCACACCACCTGAATGTTTTGACAGGTTATTAGAAATAAATTTCTTTCAGCTATTTTTTACTGATCAATTATTGGAAGAAATCAAACAAGAAAGCAATCGTTAGTAACAAGAAAAAAATACACGACTACCTAAGAATTCCACATGGCATATGTGGTATGGTATATCTTTGCCTGAAATGAAAGACTGACCAGGTTGTACTGTGAAACTTGTCCAAATTAAACCCGGATTTCACCCTGGACTTTGTTTCACACGGTATCATACTGTGAACAAATTCAAATTAGAATAAGATAATATCATTTGATTTTGAATTGCATTCAATTTAACATTTTTTTAATGTTTCATTTTATTATACATGTTCATTTACTCAATTATCAATGTAAATTGTAGTATATTAGTTTTGACTTTGCGTAGTAGGTAATATGTGTAATTTCATTTAATATTTTTCATCCAAGTTAATTTTTTACCTAATTGTCAATGTACATTTTTATGTGTAATCATAATATATCATAATATGTAACTTTTGACTTTTTTTACAAGCTCTTCAAGGATTTATTTTTAAAATTTCAATGTTTATATAAGATTTTATGGTGTTTACATTATTTTTAAAGATGTTAACAATAAACAAATTTTAAAAATCCAGCTTCTTTTCTTGTTTAAAAACTATCCTTTTGTAAGAGTTTACTTAAAAATAATTTTAAAATAGTGAACAATTTTCTAGAACTATTAGTTTCAACTGCAATAAAATAGAGAAACCAAATAATGAGAAAAAATTAAATTAGGTTTGTAGTACTAGTATACCATTTAAGTTCCTGGATCTTTAAATGGCCATTTAAACAGTTTTAGAAATGTAATAGTAAACAATCACCAGAGTTGAACGAGTTGATAAGGTGTTCACACAGCAAAGCTGTAGACGAAAATAGGATTAGCCAGTAATGCTGGATATGAGAGCTGACGGACAGGTAGCTTGCACTTTAAACCAGAGTTGTAAAGGAAAACACCATATCCTGGTATACTGGATATGAGAGTGCAAGGGGTTAAATCGAGGGTGCCTTCTCAAGGGATGGTAATTTTTATGTTTAAAATGACCTCGGGAATCGATATAAAAAATTAATTTAAAGTAAAAAATGTTCTCTTAAATTTTTTTAAAAATCTATTTTTTTAGTTACTTACAACTGAACATTTTTTAATTTTTCATAAAAAAACACATTCTTCACGGTTTTTTTAAATATAACTCCAACTCCAAAAGTGAACATTTATCCAAAAAAACATACAAAGAAGAACAGAGCTCCTAAAAAAACAAGGAGATTTTTTTGGTGAAACCTATTACTAACCGAGTTATGGCTTGCTGAATGTAGACTTTAGTTCATTGAATGCAAAAATCGTAACACTCAATATTAAATAACTGGAAAAGGTAAGTCTTTTAGGAAACACTTATAGGATCTACTTGAAAGAGTTTAAACAATTTTCAAATTATCACTGGTAAATGTTTTTCACATTAGCACTGAGTTAAGTTATGACAAAAATAAAGTAGTTTCATTTTTGTGACGGAAATAATTACAATAATACCCCGTCACAACAACCCCACTTGAAGCCAATCATTACCCATTTACAATTTACTTAAGTTTTATACCAACAATACATTCCAGCAGTTGAACTGGGTTAGACTGCTTAGCTTTGGTTAAAATCAAGTTTTTTTTTCAAATTCCTCTAAAAATTTCATTTTCATTAAAATAATTTAAAAACTGATGTTATTTGAAAACTGCTGGTATACAAAATATACCTTTTATACTGAACATTTTTATTTTCGTCATACTCGTATTTGTATGGGCTGGAAATTAAATGATAATTGTATATCATAATGTTTTTATAATTTCAAAAATTTAAGGATCAAACAGTTACAGTACAAATGCATTTAATTGCAATAAATTATTAAAATTAAATTTACTGTACAATGATATTTAATTATTCCAAGCATTTTTTTTTTAATTTAGTCCTAATATTACTTTTAAAAAAATAAACTTAAACTTACTAAACTTTTTAAACGGGTGGGTTACTAAAAAATAAATGTGACACTTATGTACCATAAAACACCTATTGTAAATGATTTTATGCTCTGTTAAAATAACTGAAAAATAATAACTGGCTTTATGCCTATACTTTTCATTGCCTAACATATAAATTCAACTTTAAGCAACATATTTTTAGTAGAATATGTTTTATATAAAATAAATAATATTTCTCCTGGGTACTTACTTTGGCACCAATAGAATCGTGGATGGTTCACAGTGAGGCCAGCACTAACACGATGATCACTGCATGCACTGCAGTCATGTTTCTTTGTCACCTATTACCGACTAAACTATGCATATTGGTGAAGTTTCAAATAAAAAATAAAGTACCAGTATTTATCTACAAATTTCCTGCTGACAAAACTTCCCTGACCAAAAAATAAAAAACTTCCTCACAGGTCGACTTTTCCATGTATTTTCTCAAAGATATAAACTAATTTTTACTTTTATTTTATTATTACAAATTATTTTTATTATGATTACAGGACAATTCGTCCCACGGACATTTCGTCCCCAAAGAAAAATGCGGACATTCCGTCCCACTCTGTGGAGTGTCTACCTGGGTCGGGTTTGATAATTAGTCTCCAAATATTTCTAAACGGACACTTCGTCCCACCCTGAGAAAACCTAACCTAACCTAACCTTTTTACAACCCTTCTCTCAGGTGGGACGAAGTGTCCGTTTAGAAATATTTGGAGACTATTTATCAAACCCTACCCAGGTAGCCGTTCCACAAAGTGGGACGAAATGTCCGCATTTTTCTTGGGGGACGAAATGTCCGTGGGACGAATTGTCCGGACACCTTTTATTATACAATCAATTCATACTAGCACAGTAAGCATTCACTATTTCTTTATAAAGTTTACAAAAATTTTCAAAATGTTTAATCAATATTTATTCACTTAAAATGCAGTGTAATTGGATTGTGGCCCCTCAAAACTGACTCTCTAAGGGCTATAAGTTTTTAGAGCATTTGTTATTTTGAAAAATATATTAACTTACTTTTTTATTCCATACCTTTAATAACAGACAACAATATTTTACCAACCACTTCCTTGCGAAAATTTGAATTTTGATTACTTTTTATTAGCAAGCCAACGTATACAGTGCTGTATCTCGAAAACTCCCATTTATTAGCATTGCTTATTGGCTTACCATACTGCATTCTCAATGTGAAATAGAGTATAGTAGGGGTTGCGATGTTGCAATGGGTGACTTTTTGGGGTTGTAAAGTAGCATAAAATTATTCTTTACGCTTAAAAAAATATCAAAATGAATTACATTATATTAAAATAAAAATAATTGAAGATGTAAGTGAGCTAATATGTTATTTCAATGTAATCATAATATTTAAGGGGTGGTTTCTAAGGGTTGAGACATTATGTAAAATAATCAATAATGTTACAAAATGTTGAACAACTTTTATTGAACTAATTTGAACTTTATTTTGATCTTGTACATGCTTTATTTGTAGTTTTTCAGTTTTAACAATAAAGCGTAGTTTTCACCCCTGAAAAATAATAAGCACATATTGGTATGGGTTTATTTTGAAGTGGAGGGTACATTGAGCTCAATTCCGAAGTTTTATGCAAATTGATGCATATTCATAGATTTCAGAGGTTTCACACCACTTTGACCTTACAATCTTGGACTATAATTATTGGTTCATATTCCCAAATTTACTAATTATATAAATGTGAATGAACAAAAATGTTGACAAAATCTTAAATTGGTTGTCAAGAAAAACATTGACAAGTGGTTCTGAAAATATCTCTTCATATTCATATTTTTTTTATTTCTAAATGTAAATTGGAAATACATACAGGTATCATGATACATTTTACATCATGATCATGTTATTAATATTATTACAATGCCATAAATATATTTGAGGTGGAAATGTTCAATTATTCTCATCAGCCTAAGACATAATAAAACAGACTAAAAGGTGAATTAATAATAAATAAAACAGCTGATAAAATGAAATGTTATAAAAACTCGAAAAAACATAAATTGCATAAAAAACATAACATACTCCTACAAGAAAAAAAAAACATCGAAAGAATAACGTAAAAAACTGACCCTCCCGTGCAAACATCATGTGACTGTCAGTCATTCACGCACACCAAAAAACATTGATAAAAAACATTCGATAGAGTGGAATTTAAAGTTCTACTATGCTTAACTAGAACTATCAAAGTTTATTACATCGTAATTTGAGCGCACTTGGAATGTTAATAAAGCCAGTAAAAGGTATATTCTTTATGTCCAAAATATTGGACATCGGAGTTTTTGGCACATTTAGCGAACGTCCGATATATCAGACGTCGGAGTGCAAAGGGTTAAGAAGTTTATATAGTTTCAGTTTCTTCGTCCAGTAACAATAAAAAATAGACTGAGATTATATTTAATGGATGACTTATTTTCTATTTGGACATTTATTGATATTATAATTAGCAATATATATGATTTTTTACTTATCAACGTTACTTAGCAAAGCTCTCCGATGTTACTAGTCACTAGGCTACTTTTCCATCTATTAAACTAAACTAGGGGCTCAAAGTTAACTTTTATAAAAGCTTTTAAATATAAATTTTAATAAAGTAGAAAAAAATTATTTTTTATGATTTATTTTGAACAAAATTTTAATTTAAAACTTTTCTGATCTTACAATTTTTAAAGTATAGAGGTAAGCAAAACAATTTAAATCAAAAAATTTAAAATATACGATTTATTACAATATACACAAACTTGATATATTACAACACTACCACTTGATCATGCAAAAAAAAAAAATTGTTCTAAATATACTTAAATACAACATCTTTTCTATTGCTAACAGTTTGTAATTCCAGTTTCAAAGGGCACTGTAGCCAATAACTAAGAAGCTCTTCTGTGTAACCAATCAAAAAGTACATTTTACGAGGAGGAATTACTTGAGCCACGATGCCAGCCACTCTAATTAAGTTGTGCTGACGCTTTATTATGATCTCAGACAGAAACAAACTATGCCAAGTTCCTGTAATAAACTTCCTAATGAACAAGTCTTCCACAGCAGTTTCTGCTGGCCGTAATCCACCAACAAGATTGGCTGAAACACAAATATATCCATTGTGTATTTAAGAATATATTTACAATGAAGAGTAAATTAAAATATTTAGATAACATACATGTCAACAAAGAAGGATATTCCATAAACTTAATAAGTAAATATAAGGAATAAATGTAATAAGCATTTCAAATTCAAATCCTAATCACACTGTGAATCAATTGCCAAATAAGAGACTCTTCTTCAGAAACGCTGCAAGTGGGGATTGCAAGATTTCTGAAAAGGGACTCAGAAAAATGATCCTATAGGAAACTTGAAAAAATGTAAGGTTTGGAAAGGATGGATGTTTAACAAGAGATTTTGTACGGAAGTGTGACAAGTGACCAGATAACAAATTAAATTAAAAGATTGCTATTTATAAAATTACAACATGGAAGAAGGAAATGTTCAAATTTGAATCGAGTAAGAACCATATAGAAATGAAGTTTTAAGTGTGATTAGGCAGATTGAGAATGTTTTGAAGACTTGATAGAAAATGAGGATAGGAGGTAATGGAATAAGGAAAGATAAAGAAGAAGTATAACAAAAAATAAACTGCTTAGTTTTGAAAAAAAGAATAGTAAAAGGGCATAAGAAGAGGAGAAGGACTAGGATTACAGAAAGGCAAGACATAAAAAAAATTTGAATATTATGTTGAAATAAATTGAAGGAAAAAAATCTCTATCACCTACACTTATCACACTCATTCGCCTCTCATATTCGGCCATATCTCTATGATTGGCTTCTTACTAATGAATAATAATATTATAGAAGAACTAAAAGGGTTTTAAGAGATTTTAGAAGTCTGGTGGGGTTTCAAAAGATCTGAATTCTTTCAAATAATATTGACTGAAATGGGGGGGAAAACAGTAAATGGCTCCAAGAATAAAATGTATACAGTTATGTATACTTTTACTCTAGAAGTGGCTTTCAACCTTTATTGGGGTGGAATATTATAACAGTAAAAATAACCACTATAACTTGAAAAATCTTTTAGTCCCTCCCTCTCTAGTAAACAAATTATTCAAGGCATGCACACGCTAGTCAAAATCTTTTAGTCCCTCCCTCTCTAGTAAACAAATTATTCAAGGCATGCACACGCTAGTCAAAATCTTTTAGTCCCTCCCTCTCTAGTAAACAAATTATTCAAGGCATGCACACGCTAGTCAAAATCTTTTAGTCCCTCCCTCTCTAGTAAACAAATTATTCAAGGCATGCACACACTAGTCAAAATCTTTTAGTCCCTCCCTCTCTAGTAAACAAATTATTTGCATGCACACGCTAATAAAAATTTTAACTTTTTTTATCCTTAATTAATTGGACAATATTAAGAGTTTTTATCGATATATTTCACTTGATATGCCCAAAAGTATTTGTTTAATGTTCTTTACAAAAACTCTTAACATTGTCCGATTAATTTGGGACGAAAACTAAAACGTTTTAAAACCTTAATTAATTTTATTGATTATATTAATTTTTGATTACCTTCTCAAATACTAAAAGTTCAATTTTTAACTAGTGTATGCATGCAGCCTTAACTAATTTGTTTACGACAGAGGACAATGGTCTGGTCATTAGACCCTTGCCTGCCTCAACTTAGGTTAGGAAGCCCTTTAAAATTTTATTTTATTGATTTTAAATGTAATTTTTGGTTTAAATTTGTACGGATTGAGATAGACTTCTAGTTTGTGGCATTGTTCTTATTTTATAAAAACCTTTAAAATGAGGTGTTACTTAATGGGGGTTTGCATATGAAATGTTGGATTTGCTCCCCCAACTCTCCATTTCGGGTTGAGTTCTCATATAGCGCAAAAATCATCATTAGTCATTAAATAACTATTCCCCAAAGGATATTGGTTTGTTTCATTCTGTTCAAACATTACAGGTAGGGGGGGAGGGGGCTTTCGGAACCTTGTATAATAGCTTACCAAATATAGCTCTTGTTTTAATAAACATTTATAGATGACTAGTTCTTGGGTGTTTATATCTTATGCTTATTAATGTTCATAAAAAAATATTCATAAATACAGTTCTGAGATGAGCCACCTGCTCATGTAGTTAAACTCTGCTATTTCATAAAAGTGTTTTATGGCAATAAAGAATAAAGTTAACATTTTAAAAGTGGCCATAGATAAGGGGCTAAGGCGATGGCTTGCCACTCAATTGAATCGGGTTCGATTCCTGATGTGACCACCAAAAGTTTTTGCCCTTCCACTCCCGTGGTTCAGAAGTCATGTTAAGCCGTTAGTCCCCAGGTTAAGTATTAGAGAGGCCCTAACTGCACCTGGTAAAATAAGACAATCTTTAACTTTTTAACTTCTTTTGAAAGATTGAGTGGTTGAAGATTTTTAATTTTAATTTCATTCTCTTGAAAATCGTTCATTTAAATTATAGATACAAAATTAGATATGTAAAACTGCTAAGCATAAAATGGTAGAAGTCTTCTCACTAGATGTTGAATTTTTAATTTTCAACCAAACAAACTTATAATATAAAACTGTTTATTAGTTACGTTGCATTAGAACACAAAGCCCACTTTTTAAGATTATTTTAGCCTCTATGGTATTAAAAACTAAGGGTTCAAAGAAGTTCATTGTCATACAACTGTAAGGAATAGGTGTTACATTTTGATACCATGCCACTATTGGTCCAATATTATCTCACTATGAAAATATTGGGGTGAAAAATAAAACCTTTTAGCTGTGAATCATAGTGTCAAAGGAAGTTGTCTGATTTTGCACCTTTTAATATTAAATAAACGTCAATTTACAACAATTTGCATTCAAATATGCAAACGTAATAACTTGACGTACAACTCTAGAGGATTATGACATACATCTGTCTTTGCATACTTGGACTTGAAATTAATTACAATATTCATTAAAGTAACAGCCTTGAAGTACGGACCTAAGATTAAAACACAGAAATTAACAAAGAATCTTAAATCTCAAATAATCAAGTTAAATGTTTAATGAAATATTTATGAGTGGTTTAATAATACATGTCATATTTTTTTTAAATTGATTTCTTAGTGGACTACATGTGCAACAGACCATTTGCTCATAATGTAGAAACAAAATGTAAGTCTGAATTTTCTTGTATTAGTCCCGTATAGTCAAGAAACTCTGCCCAGAAGAATTCTAGCCTATGTTGTTAAAGGGTTAGCTTAAGTATGTGTACTTAATGTTAAAGTTGAACACATTAAGTACTTCTATCATGTTTACTATATTTACACGATTTAAAATGTCTAAACAAAAAAAAATTATAAATGTTTGAACTGATGAAGTTCATTTGCTCTAATAATGTTAGTCAGTTATTTACAAAACCAATAAATTTTTATGTAAAGATTGCATCAACTATTCAATTTTAAAAACTTTAACCATGTTTTCACTATTGGGCTATTTTGTATTTAATTCTAACACGCATTACATTACTTACAAGTATTCCAAGAGTTCCAAGATTTAGTATGGGCGATGGATTCAGGCCTCATTGCCATCTCATATGTTAGTGGCCTGTCTCCTTTAGGTGTCTTTTTATAACGACCAGCTTGTACTTTGTGGCAAACAGCTGAGCTATGAAATGATTCTTCACATAATTTTGACTGATTTTGTATAAAATGAAATGCCTGTAACAAACAATAGTTGTAAGCTCCGATCATGTCCTTAGTAAAAACGATTTGTTTCATTAACCATTATACAGTGCTTGCCTGATAAAGATGCACCAGTTAGGCCGGGGCAGTTCTAATCCTCTGTTGTCAAAACATATTTAATGTTGAGAAGTTTAATATCTTTCTTGCTCTTAGTAATAACATTGGGTGATTATATTAAATCTGTAAATAGCTTGCAAATCAAGTGCAATAAGTGAGTTATTAGAAATAAACTGACATATTATGAGTTTACTTAATTCAGTTTAACCACTATTATTTCTTTCCAAAAACCATATGCCGAGGCTGAAGGCCAACGTGTCATGAGCATAGTGTGACAAGGTTGGCATGCAAAGCGTGCAGGAGTGTCCCCAAGTTATTTATGAATTACTGACTAATGTTCAGTCAATACCACCATACATGTATGGAAGAGCGAGTGGGTCAATAAATCTGACCTCTTCTTGTCGGGCTGGGTGTCATCTTAAAATGTTGTGTTTGGCCGTTGAGACTTTGTTTTTTTCTTCTTCTCAATTGCACCAATTAGTATCATCTATCATACCCCACAATAATTCAAAATTACCCTCTGGAAGAACAAAATTTTCCACTTTATATTGCACATTATTTAAATTCTATATTTTGGTTTTATTATCTAAACTACTCCTGTCATTAGTTTCACCATCAGCATTAGAAACCACAATCAGGGACACGATGTGGACGACAAAAGTGCTTTAAGAAACAACAACCTCCATAGTTATAACACAAGACATGCAGCAGACTTCATAACATCCCAACATTGATTTGCTCTATATGAGAAGAGACCCCTGTACATTGGTTGCAAGCCGCACTACTGCCCTCCTGAACATCTGCAGACCATGAGAGGGCAAGACCCAGAAAAACATCCTAACTGGCTGGTGGACCGACCCTTTTAAACTATTGAAGAATATTTTTTACAAATTTTATTATATTAATATGTATTTCTCAAGTGACGCCATTGTATTTCTAAAATTGCAAAATTAAAGATATTCATTCATTTATCCATTATTCGAATTGTCCAAGTTTTCGTCAGTTTCTTCCTCTATGTTTTTGTAAAGGAGTTACAAAATATGATCATTGAAGTCTGCATCAATCATTCTTGGATCCAATGAATGAGTCATGTCAAACACAATATAGATAGGCAACTAAAAAACGAAATATATGAACAATAATATTTAAATTGATAGATACACCCATAAAACTTCAACGTAATGCATATCATCCGGTACATGGGACTTGACAAATACCTATCGTTCAGTACAGGAACCATAAAAAAACACACAAAAATACAATTTATGCGGGGATCGACAGCTCAAAGCCAACTGGAGATAACTATTAGGCAGATACTGCTTGACAGGTACTGAGCAGATGAAAGCAGTCCAACAATCAAGTGTGACAATTTTGTAGAGCTGAAATTCTCATTCTGTCTCAGAGACCGGTGATACATTTGAAGTGTTAATTTATAGTAGTAAATGGAAAAAAATGTTAAATTCAAAGTTCTGAAACACAAAATATCTTGGGAAAGAATCTAATATATTTTGTAGGGTGGGAAAATATGTTTATTCAGAATTATATTTAGATTTACATTATTGCAATTGATTACATTTTTTAATTTGAAAGTTAGAAGTCTTGTCTCTTAAAAATGTGCAGAAGTAATGAGAGACAAGGATTTGTTTATATATTTAGATTTCTTCTTTTTATTTAAAGTTTTATCTTCTGCAGTTCAACCAGAGAACTGTAGTAATTAAGCACCAACTACTAATAATCAGTACCAGCTGCATAACAAATTTCTGGACTGCTGAACAGTTAATGACAGTTTGTATAGAAAAATTACCATGTGAAAATAGTTCTTGGACTTTCAGTATATTTTCAAAATTAAATATGGTTATAGCAGAATACATTTTCCAGTATTGTGCTCAGGTCAGTAAAATACATAAACTTAACAATAAATATCTTAAGGTAATTTAATGGATTTTTAATAAAAAAATTACCATTTTCAGGAAAAATCACCCAGTCAAAAAATTCTTGTCAATATTGACTAGTACCGTACACAAAAATTTGTAAAAATCGGTAGGACCTCTTTTTAACATGTTAACCGAATGTTCCTTTACTCTCTGGGTGTAGCCTAGAGTGACTAATATTGTGACGTATTAGATTTGTTGTTTGTAATAGGTTTAGTAATGTGAGATTATTGTTAAATATTTTTAAATCTATATTTTTATTTTTGTTATTTCATATTTATTTGAATATTTTTAACATTATTATTGTTGTTCATTATTTTTATGGTACAGTAATTGCCTATGTAACTATTAGTCTTATTTGTCAATCGTGATATAATGTAAAAAATAGAAGTAATGATCAGCAATCATGTACGGTACTGATTTGTAGGCCTACGTAATATATTGGGTCTTCCCTGTTGAAATAAATAAGTACTTCTATTAGCAGACAAGGCAAACCTTTGTTTGGTTACGTTCCATCATATGTTCAAATATTCAATTTAGTTGGTTGTAATAGGGAAAGCGGATATCTTCACTGCTAGAGTAAACAAAATATGGATGATTTTTTACGGGTGCCTAAATATGATCGTTACTTTATTGTTTAGCAGATATTATAACTGAAATGTGTTTATTTTGGATTGTTATGTTGATGTAGGCTATTGTTATTTGATAATGAGTTATAAATAGTACATCTATCTAGAAGATGTTTCTGAGAACAAATCTTTAAAACCGTACCTAGGTAAATTAAATGGTAAATGAACAAAGACTACTTCTGGTTTTTTACTATAAATTTATTTTTCTCAATTCCCTTAAATAATGACCTACAAATCTAAAAGAACTAAAATAATTTAAAAAAATAAATAAATAAAACTAGAGGAAACAAGTAGCCTACTTAATTTATCTCAAACAGTGTGATATTTTGGGCCTTCAAATTTTGACTGATAGTACTTGTATATAAACAGGGGCTTTGTCGTTTTACTAGCTGAAAGTTTTATCATATTAGATAATTGACCAAGAAACAGGTATAGCCAATGATACTTCTTTTAGCTGAAAAGCCGGGAAAATTTAAAATTATGAAAATATGGAATAACGGAATATTTTTTACAGGCATCTTATGAATAAATAATAAATATAGTGATGTGGGAAATTTCGTCCTGGTTACATGAGTTTAGCAATCAGTCTATTATTACGGTTATAGGCTGGTTTAAGTAAGGTTAGGCTACATTTTCTAGGATATGCTTAGGTTGGGCATTTTAGGTTAGGTTATATAAGTTTACTTGTGCTTGGTTAGGTTACGTCCTTTTACCAAAAATTAATCTATTAGAAGAGGTAATAAACAGAATATAACCTACCTAACCTTACAAAACCAAGTCTAACCTATTAAAACGACCATGTTAGTATTTTCAAGTATTTCCCAAGAAAATGTAATTTATTTAACCTTCTAGCATCATATTATATTCGTTTGTACTTGCTAAACCTCAAAAGATTAGAAGTGGTCTTTGTAAAGAAATACAAACTAGATAGTGAAATTTCTAATAAAATGCAACAGATAGCTTGCATACCATCAATGACCGAGCTCTGCTTGCACTTTGGCTGAAGATTAAAGCCATCATGGATTCACTTATTGTTAGATTTACTAAAATATGTAATGGCTTATTAGAGTTTTATTAATTCTACAAAACGGTATCGTCGAATCCCATATTATGTTCCTAAAATACTTGTCTGTAGAAATACCATGAACCTCAACTGACAACTAACAACTAAGTAATAATAGTAATAAATACCCTAACCTAAATAGATCTAATAACAAAAACACATACAACATAAAACATTGCACAGAAAAAATACAAAAAAAAATCTATATTTATAAAAGAGGATGTTTGTATATATATATATATGTTTGAAGTTTATGCGCTGCCAAACCATCCAACCGATCGCCATGAAACTTTAGGATGTTGTCCTGTATACTCCCGAGATGGTTTCTGTGAAGTTTGATGCAGATACGTCCACAGGGTCCCGCCCCACGGGCTCCTAAAGATCCCATGTTATTCAAATGGAGAATCTGAATTGTTTACAAAAAACATATGACTGTGTGGTTTAATGTAGTTTCACATGCCATAAGCAGATTGAAGTTCTCACAACAACAGTACTGTATATGTTTTGATTTATTGTAGTTCTACATTTCACCTTGAGAGTGTAGCATGGTTTTTTTCTATAATTCTTTTTATTGCTTTATTTTGGTATGTCAATGAAAAATGAAAGGCGAGACAATGTCCGCCGGGTTCAGCTAGTATATTATATACTAAAAATTTTCAATCCTGTTCATAGTCAGCTGATGGTAAAATCCAAAAAAGATACAAGATGGGACTCTTGATTATACGCGTGTATAAAATTAATGGTACTATCTTAGATGTTCTTCTGAGGTACTGAATTATCTAATTTTCGCGCAGACGAAAGAAGTGAACAATGTTCAGTGTATTAATATAGAGAGGTGAGTTATTTATTATCAAAATATAGACAATGCCCCTGTTTTATACAATTACCCTGTTCTATTAGAGAACTAATTTATAGTTTATAGTAAAGGATTCAAATCAATTAGTGATTCTCAGAAGCTACTCGTAGAAGTAATTAGTCAACAATGAAAAGAAACTATTTTATAAACTTTACATTCCTCATTTAATTGAAAAATACGCTATAGTAAAATAGGAAGTAATTGGCCTTTTATTTGGAAGTAGAGGGACAATATCTAAATTCATTTCATCTTTCTAAAAAAACTACAACATACCAAATAATACCACAGAAAAAAATACTAATAATTATTGGCATTTTAAAAGACTCTAGTTACATTTTGAACCACAATTTATTTTTTAAATCAAATTAACTCATTTTTTAGTTGATTTTTATAGTCACCTCAAATGTGAGGCAGTTGGCAATTTATTATTTTTAATAAAATGTAATTTTCTCTCTCACTCACTGCTTTATCAGATAGTTTACTGCGAGAGATGTCGAGTTGTCTGAAACTTGGGAATTTTGTGAGAGTAGCTTATGGAAACGTTTGCACGTGGTACAGTGATAATATTGATTACATTATTACTTACAAATAGACCTCGCATGTAATAGGAATAGTTGTTCCAGTTATTTGGTTAGTTAGGGAGGTCTGCTATTGCAGCTGGTTTAGACTGCATTATATTTAAATGTTACTACACTAGCACTCCACAATAGATGAAAAAAAACAGCTGATAATTCGGGACAACAAGTTTAACATTCGATGGAAAATCTATCTGTGTGCTTATAAAATCAATGGTGAGTGTGCCTCGGAGTGGACAGGGTCCAGTTACAGGTAAATCATCTTGTGAAAAATCGTTCCGATGTGTGCGCAGTGGACGACGTCGCCAATGCGCATGTGCTGGCACGTTACAGCTCCCATCCCCTGCAGTTTCTCACGAGGTTCGCTAGCTGACAGAGTACTACGCGCGGTTCTTAAAACATTAGTTTTAACGTTTAGTGCCACGAAATTTATTTTAGTTTTAATTTTTTAGTTTTGTAAATGAGTGTTTAGTGTCGTAATCGTTTAGTGCATAGTGTATATAGTTTCTGGAGCATAATGAATGTGCAGCCGGGTAGTAGTACTAGTATTTCAAATAAAAAAAAGACCTGTTATTCATAGTCATATGCGAAGTATTATTTACAATCTATATAGTTATTTAAAAAAGAAAAATGAAGATTTATCGGAGAAGAAATTGCTCTTCTCTTAACTAAAAATTAAGTTAGTTTAATCTTAACTGCAAACATAACAATGAAATAATTTACTCAGATTAAACCGTAATAATAAACATAACATAAAATTAAAAATTAGTACATAATACAATCTTTCTGTTGGTTAATTGAGGGAAAGTTTTTTTTCAACAAAGTAATTCACCAAACTTTACCATTATCATTGAATATATACCATATGCGATTATGTTGGGGCAGTCCAATGTGTTGTTCATTTCGTTGAAGTGCTAATTTGCAGCGGAAGGCATTGTAATGTGGACTTTCACCGCTCCTCGACGGCTGGCCACACCTATTGCTTTATTGCTCCGTGTCACTGCACCACCATTGACTAGCCGAAAATACGCAGCCAGGCTAGTAGCGCGTTGTTGTTGTCCGCTCTGCTCCTGACTCCCCACCCCAGACACTACCCCCGCCACGCAACATGCGCGAGGCGATT
The DNA here is from genome assembly GCA_035578905.1 of Stictocephala bisonia. NCBI lineage: Eukaryota > Metazoa > Arthropoda > Insecta > Hemiptera > Membracidae > Stictocephala > Stictocephala bisonia. Next base: position 52,628 of record JAQJVL010001915.1, on the reverse strand, counting down.
TTTGTTAAAGTGATTCTACTGTAAAATTCTAGGTGATTGTTTTCAGTGCAGTCATCTGCTAGACAGCATAAAAGCCTCACTCGCTAGGCGTGAATCTCGGAGAGCTTATAGCTGGTACTTGGGCCTGGCGGCTGGCGCGGCACTGTAGGCGGGGGGTGGGTGGAGGTCAGGCAAAGACCGTTCTGCAAAGAACATTCTCGATGACTCAAGGGGCTGAAGACAGATGACAAATAGGAGATGTTGCTGTTATTGTATTGTTTTATATTAAGATTTTAGTTGTAAAGTATTATGAATTTGGTATAAATTTCTTGTGTTTGTATGATATCTATTATTTGTTATACATTATAATTGTACTTTCTCCCACATGTGTTAGCATAGAGAAAGTACTCTGATCGTGAAAAAAATGTTTACAAGTTGTTCTAAACATATATTTTAAGGCCTCCTCAACCCAGAAAAGTGTCCTTTTTTAATTTTATGTCTGTACAATTCGATGGAGAACAAACGAATGGATCGATTTTCATGAAACTTGGTACATAGGTGTATTTAGCTAATATCTCCAGACTGTTTTTTATTTTTTTCAAATTTTATTTATTTTTTATGGGTAAAAAACATACAATGGAATTTTCACAGAAACTGCTCGAACGATTTTAATTATATTTTCAGGAAAGATGTGAATTACAATTTGAAATATTTCAATAAAAACCACTTGTCCCTAAAAGTAGTTTTTGAATTGTAACATTTTTTACGGGTAAAACGTTAAAAATGCATTTTCAAGCTTTTAACTACCGATTTTGATTAAATTTTTAGTAAAGAAGAAAGTTACAATTAATTAAAAATATTTCAGTTACCACCACACTAAGTTGGGGCTGGATGCCGAAGGCCGGAAGCCAGAACTCAAATTATTGAAGATTGTTGACATAAATATTTTTATTATTATCTTTATTTTTTCTAAAAAGGAGATACCGATCCTCCTTTTTAACCTTACTCTGCCCATTCCTCATAGACTATGTGATTAATAATATAATATGTGTGGAATATGGCTATGAGATTAATTGAACAGCTGTTTTGGAAGATTATGTTTTCCAGTACTTTTATTTAAATAAAATAAATGTGGGATATAGTTTTGCGCCAGTTTCCTGGTACCATTTATTTGTATTTGTTATATTAACTTTTATGATGGTCATTACAATTGTAAATATTACATATATTATAAAAATAAAAAATCCGAGAGGCCATCGTTATAACAATTGTTTGAATGGATCTGTTTTACTAACCAGATCATTTGTTTAGAATTAAAGCCGCTAATTATAAATAACTTTACTGCTTGGTGAGTTCATTCTTCGTAGGTTCTGTCAAGATTATAATTTTTTGAAAGATAGGTAGTCACATTTGTATACCATTACTGTAGATTTTGTCACACACATATTATAAAAGTATGTACAGAGTGTAACAAACTATTAAAAGATGTTAGACAGCACTGATATTATTTCATATTTTTTATATGATACACTTCATATGAGTTTTAAGCTATTTATGTACAGTAATACACGTGGATGGCCAGACCTTAGCAATTTACCTTCACAGGAAATTGTGTCTTTGTATTTATACTATATAATCCAATTTTTATGTCGCTTAATAGATTTATATTTCAGAAAAATTTCTATATATATTTACTGTAAAAATATGTATGACATGATAGTTTTAAAAACTACAAATACAAGATTTTATTTGTTGTATAAGTAGGTATATTAAGCTGTATATAAACTGTGCGTTCTCTTTACTAGTTACTGCACTCGATTGCCTCCAAAGCTCCGTTTTATATTGGCTCTTTTTACTGCTTTTGGAATTGTTTCACTTGATTTGTTCTAAATCAATGGAATATACCGCAAGTAGACTGCATTAATGCATTCAATTTTTTTAAATTTTTATTTAAATTCCCACGGAATAACCATTTAGAATAAATATTCACGGTATAAATATTCATGTTTACCTTGTAACCTTTTCATACGTGAATTATGAAAAACTTAGTGACACAATTGGTTTTTATAATTTATATGTAAATGTGTCTAATTAACATCAACAAATATTTAAAAAAAATGTTGTCACCTTATTTATAAAATGGTTGACCTGTCGTCATTTGACATCACCTTGACATCACAAGGAAGTTAAAAGAATTCTGGAATTTTATTTAAAAAAAAAAACTTCATTCTATCAGATATACGTATAAAAAGAACTGTAGGGTATAGCTTTTGGTATATAAAGCTGAATTTCACATTTAATTGCTAAAAATTAGCACATATTGTTTCAAAAATTGAAAACAAACATTTAATTTTGACCATAAATTCTAGAAATTTTGGTTTTTTGTTAAGGTATTACTACTTGGTGTGAAACGGTTCCATATAGCCAGAATATATATTTAAATCATATGTATTCCATTCCACTGCAACCTGGTTTTTTCTTGCAATTTTATTTTTTCAAAACATTCCTCACTGGTCAGACTACAGGATTCATTCTCTGACATCTCTGGAATAAAATATTTACTAAGTATTTCTAGACATGCACTTATAGCAGTGTCATCCAAGTCAAAATTATCCATTTCTTATACAAATAAAATAAAATAAAAATACAAGTAAAATAATACTATCCAGTTGTTAGATTTCACTTGTTGCACGGTGTCGTTATTTCACTTGTTGCACGGTGTCGTTATTTCACTTGTTGCATGGTGTCGTTTTTTCACTTGTTGCACGGTGTCGTTATTTCACTTGTTGCACGGTGTCGTTATTTCACTTGTTGCATGGTGTCGTTATTTCACTTGTTGCACGGTGTCGTTATTTCACTTGTTGCATGGTGTCGTTATTTCACTTGTTGTACGGTGTTGTTATTTCACTTGTTGCACGGTGTCGTTATTTCACTTGTTGCACGGTGTCGTTATTTCACTTGTTGCACGGTGTCGTTATTTCACTTGTTGCACGGTGTCGTTATTTCACTTGTTGCACAGTGTCGTTATTTCACTTGTTGCACGGTGTCGTTATTTCACTTGTTGCACGGTGTCGTTATTTCACTTGTTGCACAGTGTCGTTATTTCACTTGTTGCACGGTGTCGTTATTTCACTTGTTGCACGGTGTCGTTATTTCACTTGTTGCACGGTGTCGTTATTTCACTTGTTGCATGGTGTCGTTATTTGCTACTCGCATATAATTGGTAGTTATTTTTTATTTTACTTATTAATTCAATTATCTAAATATTAAATGTAATTGTCTAATGTACGAGAACGTGGAAAATAATTTTTCTTACCAATAAAATATATTTTGATCAGGAAAAATCATAAAAACACATTAGTAACTTTTCACTAGCAATGAGGAAGCTTGAAATGAAAAAATGCGGTAATAGGACTGCATGCTTAAACTGAGCTGAGTGCTTTGTGTCTGTGAGGCTCTGAGGGAATAGCTTCTATTTGAAGGGCGTTTTGTATATGTAAATCATTATTTACATATACAAAACTTTGACAACCAGCGATGTCAAAGGACACCACCATGGACGAAGAGATTAATAAACAGTATACACTAATAATATCAATATACAAACATTTATTTTGCTATTTATTTTATAGCAATGGGCTTAACAATTTATTGAAAGTGCCTATTTAGTCAAGGAGATATCCAACTAACGAAAAATTTTTCTAAAATAGTTTTAAACTGATTTGGACGAAAAGATTTTGAATATTTTGTCTTAGATCATTATACACCATGTATATGGTCATTATCCACCATAACATCATAAAATGGAAATGTTAATAATTACCATATTAGATACAAAAAAGTTTTAACATAAAATTATATCATTCAGTTTCTTGTAAATCGACAGTTTCAACTACAACAGAATAATTAGTTCGTACATTCTTACATATGAGACGCCGACACAACGTTGTTGGTATTTTAAGGTGAATATGAATGGTTATATGAGTGTAGGATGAGTGTGGATGAGTGTAGTCTGGTTACTAACTGAGTTCAACTGCTCCTCAGAAAGGGCAATTTATTAATAGCCCAACAGCCAGGGCAAACTGATGTCATAAACTGCATGTAGTTTAATAAATTTGGCTTCATATATTGATTTATTTTGAAGGACAAGCAATTAAAATTCACATTTCAAAACTGCTTGATTAAAAATACTTAAGAATGCTCCATTAAATTTAGTTTGTTTAGAAACAGTAATAATGTAAAACAACTAATTGTAAAACTTGAACAGGAAGTTATATTTTTTGTACAGAAACTGTAATTGTACAAGTAGCAGATTACTTTTAGAAAATTTGTATACTAATATGAAATAAGCTATCTTATTTCTTATGACTGCAGTTTATACAAAATCTAACCGTAATTAAAACCTAGTCAAGCAGCTCAAACTATTCACGTCCACAATTTTGATATTTCAAAGCATTGTAGATAAAACTGTATACTTAGTAATATTTTGGATAAATAATATTAAAACAGCAAAGGTTCTAACATAAAGTTTCTAGCTTTTCTTAATGATTACTAAATATTCAACAAAATCGGGGGGGGGGGGGGGGTGGTAATCTAGCACTCAGGTAATTAGAGGATATGAGTTGCAGACGCACTTTCCATTCAAGTTCTAATTTGGAGTAAATATGATTTTTGGGGGGTGGGGGAAGTTATAATTTAAAGTAAATATGACTTTCTACCCCCCTAAAAATCATATTTATTTCAAATTAGAACTTGAATTGATAGTGCATCTGCAACTCATATCCCCTAATTACCCCAGTGCTAGTTTATGTTGATAGTGGTATAGATTTTGTTGTGTCATTATACACTTTCTAGACACCTTTCAAGCTATAATTTGCTGTTATAAAATAGTAATTTAAATGAGATTATATAGAGGAGATTGTTTTGAACCACAAAATATAAACTCAAAACACTCACTGTATTTATATTGAATTTTCAACGTCTACATACAATATTGTTATGGTTTGATGTATTTAAGGAGTATGTATTCAACAAAATAATTACTGTATTAAATATAATTTTAGAGCCAAACAGTTTATAAGCTGGTTTTAAAGCTAATTGTTTTCTTGCAATTACGTTGTTCAATCTTTAGGCACGCTTTTGTGTTTTTTTAAAAAATAAACTGCTTTTTAACTAGTATTTGTTTAATGGCGTGGTGGTTGTATAGCCCTGCGGCGTGATGGCTCAATGAATAAGGCTTCGGACTGCAGTGGGCAAGGTTCGAATCCCCACTGAGCAGAGGGTCGTTACTTTACTCGTTGAATAAAGTTCACACACAGGCCTGAAGGCCTCTGTGAACTGGTGAGTGAAGTTTTTTACTTTAAAAACCCCCTAATTTACACATAAAATGCTTAATTGAAAGCTATAATTAATTTAAATAAATGTGAGAAAAATGAAATAGGCCAAATTTAATAATATAATATTATTGACTTTTCAAAAAGAAAATGAATGTTACTGCAGAACTATAATGTACTAGGTTTTGTTAGGATAAGTTTTAAAACTATACCTAAAACTAATTATTCTCCTGCTGTAAGGTAGGTAATGTTAATTTATTAAATTATTCTTTATTTGACCATTATATTTTTAACAAACGCTTTAAATTTCTCTGAGGCAGAAGAAAAGAGGGGCGCCATAAAACGAAGTTGCTCCAATTACAAGTACTACTTCTCGGCGCAGAAATTGTGTGTACCGAGTTTAAAGGTTATTTACCAAGAAACGAAGAAGCCTGTGAAAAATCCAATCACACTGTGTTTATCGTTTAATTGTACGTTTGAGATATGCACTTGTTAATGTTATTTTAAGTTTTAATCATTTGTATCCTAGTTGGAACAAAAAGGTAGGCTACCGTAATTTTAACTAGTTTTCACTGTGCATCAACTTTACACTTTTATTACTAAAACCCCATTATTGAACAGCATTTATATTTTTATACGTGTTTGACAGGAAAGTTTTCTATAAGTTTAGGACATTTCAGAATTTTAAATGTTCAAGAAAGCAATTTTTATTAACTTCCAAGAACACCGTTTTCTTGGCTTCTGGAAGTCGTAAATTTAATTACTTGGTCTCGTTGTAAATCCTTATGAAATGTATAAAAACGTATATGAGCAAATATTGGAATAGTATAAGATAACAAAATTTCATTGATCGTAAATCCAATATACAATTATTTTTAATGTAACACAAACGTTTTCGAAAGCAAAGCTTCCATCTTCAGGTTATGTGTAAATAAAATTATTTTTTAATAATAAATATACATAATAAATAAAATTATTATGTAAATAAAAAAAAATTATTTACACATAACCTGAAGATGGAAGCTTTCCTTTCGAAAACGTTTGTGTTACATTAAAAATAAATGTAGGGTATATTGGATTTACGATCAATGAAATTTTGTTATCTTATGAAATGTATCGTAACTATACATTTAATAACAATTACAACATGGCTAAATAATTAATGTTACAACCTGTAATAGCCAAGATAAGGTTGTTTCAGGAAATCGATAAGAACCTTTTTCCTTGAAAAGTTATTTTTCTGAAATATACCAAAACTTATAGAAAACGTCAAACACGTATAAAAATATAAATGTGGTACATTAACGGGGTTTTTTTAGTAATAAAAGTGTAAAGATAATGCACAGTGAAAACTAGTTAAAATTCTGGTACTATTTTGTTCTATAAAATAATAATACAAATAAAAAAAATGTATTTATCATAATTTAAAATTAAACGAGAAAAACAATGGTGTAACTCAATTTTTCATAGGCCACTTAGTCTAAGCACTTAGTTTCTTAATAAATAACCTTCAAACTAGGATTCAGATAATTTCTGTGCCAGTAGTACGTAGATACTCCACTGCTTCTTGTGGAGACTGTATTTTGTTTCGTCAGTGGTGCATGACAAATATAAATACAGTATAAACACATATTTATAATAATCTATCATAAAAATTACAACTCCAATATTTCATCACTATATACCAATTAAAATAAATGTTTCTCTTCACTTCCGGAATATTAATTACTATGTTATTTACTCAAATTATTGTTATTTAGCTTATTAAAATTGGAAAATTGAATCAAACTTAATCACGTGTTTATGAGGGTTTGTTCCTCGAGCTGGTCTCAAACACCCAAGACTCGTGTGCTAAGGTAAACCTCCACTTGCGCCGTACGTATTTGTCCACACACAGCAGGGAATTACTAGTGGCAATTTGTTCGATAATGGGGCATCTCGTTCATGTCCAGTAACGGGGAATCACTAAACTCCGGATGCCAATTAGTGTTCATAGCATATCCGGTCGGGAAAGGAAATCTTGGTCGGCGAACATGCTTCTACCATGCGTCCTGTCCAACAGGTTTGCTGAGATTTCTATTTATTGATTCTGAATTCAAATTCGATATTTCAGAGTTGAAGCAGACTATGTTTGTGTGACACAAAATTATAGGTACGAAGAGTTAAAAGTTTTGTTTCTTGATATAAACATTTCTAAAAAAAACTGCATCAATTCTAAAGAATTGTTTGGAATAACATTTAATTCATAAGTATTATCATATTATTAGCTTGTATCAGACGGTTTAGCTAATTATGAGTTAAATTATATTTTTACTCTATGTGTGTGGGTGGTGGGGTTGGTGTACTAAATAAAAAAAAAAAAAACAAAAACTGCTCAGAGCCAGTATATTAAATCAAAATGAAAATTACGAATTAAAATTCAGTAAGACAGAGCAGCCTACTCCATAAGCCATCAAATTTAATTTTGAGCTGCAAAATTAAAGTAACATGAACACATTGATTAAACTGTAGTGATCCAATCAGCAATAATGTGATAATGAACGCAACACACGCACTTTAGGCAAATTAGCGTAAACATGCTGGCATCACAACATAAAGGCCAAATTAGCAAGCAAATCATAAAAAGGAAATGGATCTTTAGTATACAGTTAAAAAAAAAATGAAAATGACGGAATCAATGTCAGTATAGTGTTTTTTTAATTGTTCAAGGAAGGAAAAATAATGATACCTAACATAACTGGTAGTAACTGATAGTAATAATGGTAGTATCGCCACATAACTCTTAAAACAAAATACATAATTGAACTTAGAACCGGTGGGGTGGCTGATGAGGCACTAATGAGATCCCCGTAAGCCTATACATAAATTTACTATCGTCAACAAAAACCTGCTATTTTTTGTTAATAAGCTATGCTTCTCTTTGACAGTTTGGTATTTTTATAATAATATCCAAGCGTAAATTGTAATGACTATTGTAGATTACGATGTATTACATTATTGTTTTCTATATTTATTTTTCTTAGATAAACTGTGTCCAGTGATACAAACATGTGGAAACAGTGACAATGACTGAAAAGACTCATTCCCACGCACAGACTAATGTCTATGTGGCAATTATTCCCATAATAAACTTGCTCTGTGTTATTGTAAGAATAATTAATGCAATAATAAATACTTTAATTCATTCATTCATATAAAATAAATAAGTTTAAAACATTTGATATCAACAGAAATTTACTATTTAACCTTATATATAAATTTGTAATCTTAGTTCTGCATGGGCCTAGTTCGCACTATTAACACCAGTTCAATCACTGTTAAGTTGTGTACCTATTAAATTCACCTTTAAAATAAGTAGGTGTACTTAATAATTGAGTTTTTTAAAACTTTCATTTCAGCTGTTGCCTTGCTTTACCGCAACACAACAATAGGATTAACAGGTATATTAATACTCTTATATTACTTTCCGACTGCCCTTGCTTTGCTACGGGGTGGTTCTCTACGCTTGCGCATCGTTCCCGCCATGGCTACCTTTTGCCCACTACAGTACATCAATATAAAAGCTCCTCCTGCAACATCGCCACATAACAGTATTGCTCAGTATCCGTTATTTTATGCTTCTGATTTCTAATAATCTCAAAATATAGTAGACTCAGAGGAAAAACGTCTTAAGAATCTTATGTAACGCGACTTGAACATGCCCTGTGACCTGGCCAGGTTATTCCTGTATTCCAGTTAATTTTATTTTTTATTCTATCTACGCCAGTGGCATTTTTAACTTATTCTACAAACGTTGTTATGGGACAACGGTCCAAACCCATCAAGAAAATCTTTAGTGGACCTCTTGGGATTTGAACTCGTGACCATGATTACTAATTAAAATCAGGGGTTTCTCCTAGCTAACAAAGTTTTATAGTCTAGAAAACCTTCTTAAGTCTACTTTAGGAGGGTGCAAAGTATCGCATTGTTAGAATTAGTGAAAATTACCGTAAACATTTCACGGTGAAACCATTTAAATTGTTACTTTTTATGACCACGGTCTCCTAAATAACAACGTTTTTTAGTATAGACAAATGTATAAGTCTGCCTTGCCTGAATCAGTGGTTCTTCGCCATTTTTACACGTTCCTTACGATATAAAGTTTGATATAGTTACGTTTGTTATATTAGATATAAAAATATTTGTCGCTAAACGCATACATAAGTCTGCTTTCAGAGTGCGTGCGTAAAGTCCCCGTTAAGTGACTTGAAAATCTAGCTCTACCTAAGGGTGAAGAAGGCAAGATAGAACAAGAAGTCATAGGAATAAAACTGTAGATTGTCTCAAATCCAACACTGAAAATTATAGTAATTTTTCAAAATTACAATTAATTCATTTAGCCGCTCCAGGCAAAACTGGAAAATAATATTTTACATATTTCAACATTTCCGCACTAAAACGACTGCCATTTCGTTGTTGTTCAAAATACCTTCTTATTGCATAGCTACGACATAATACCAATTATCCTACAATATTTCAGCTTCAGAGGTTCAGTAGTTTTTTTAGATGATCAGTGGTATTTGGCTGTATATAAGAGCCAACATAAGCTTTTATATACAGATGTGACCATTGGTTTTTATTTTTAAAAAGGTTGATTATTTTTTTTTACTTTGCAGAAATTTAGCTTGAATCAAAATGCAATTTGATTCAAACCAAGTAGACACGATTTTATTCATACAACTGTCGTAACTGACGCACAACTAAGCGTAATATATATATAAAAGCCATTTTCACTCGTCACGATTTCTCCAAAACTATACGTCCAATTAACTTGAAATGTTGTACACAGGCTTATCTTGGCCCCTAGTCTGGGGCAGGGCCGCCCTGAGACTTTTGGTGGCCCCGGGGCAGAGTTTACCATGTGGCCCCTTCCTTCACTTCAAAATAAATTTAATTACTCTGATTGTCAAATATACTATAATTGATATTGAAATATCAATATCAATTACAATTTTACTTTTAGCACATTCTACGATATTCTTACCATCTCTTTCGTTAGATTACTATTGTAATTAAGATTCTTGTTCATGGACGTTTTCTCAGGGCTAGCTGCGAAGCTCCGGTAAGTTTTCTCTAATTGTCATATACTTTTTAAACATTTCCTTAAGTATTACCGCTACAATAATATCAATCTCTTATATCAAAACTGTTATTCTTTAATATTAAATAAATAATAACGAACCAAGCAATGCCACAGTCAGTTGCATAGTTAGGCGCAGCAGCTCTTCGATTGCCAGTTGAGGAGCCATCCTCGCCAATGATATTAGCTGTGGGTGAGGGAGGGAGGGGCCAATACATTTGTATAGGCCACTTGGCTTTGCTTGCTAAAGAGCAAGTGGGCGAATGTTCACGAAGTAAAATAATTTGGCGAGCGCGAACATCTAGTGCTTTAAAAACAGTCAACTGAGAGTTGAGGTTATGTTATTGTTTTCAAAACAGGTTGTAGACCACTGGCTACGTAGCTTATTGATGTTGGACATTAAAACATCTAGTTTATATTCGTGATTTTAGTTTGTCTTTGTGCTAAACTTTAAAACTATTCAATTTTTATTTCACAGGCATAAAAGGCATTTTGTACCAACTCAATTTTCTCAGCATAAAACATAGTAAAATTTATGTCTGTCAAATTGGATACTATATCATTGATGTACATCACAGTGTACACGTCCGTACAGTGACAGTGGTATTGACACACCCATTCACGAACAGTGGTATTGACCCTCCCGCTCAACAATACACGTACAGAGGTTCAATCTTAGTTAATTTCACTTATCACGCTACAAACAATAAATTAATACTGTATTAATGATTGTCAAAAATATAAATGGCTTCCTCGTTCGTCAGTGACAGTAAAAAATTATGAAAACTATTTTGATTGGTCGTAGATTTGTTATGTTGATGAATGACAACATTAATCAATTAGGCCTATGCTATTTGTTTGCGAACAACCTGTACGTGGGCATAATTGGTTTTTAATCAAGAATTACTTTAATGAATATGTTGAGAATACACCCCTGTTCCTGTTACAGTTTCAGGGTAAATTAAACCAGACAATAAAAGAGTTACAACAAGTTAAATGTCACAAAATAAATATTATTCAAAAGGAGTTGTACATATCTGAACAATGATGAAGCTGCTGTTTTATCTATTAACGGCGTACTTAAGAGCTCCTCTTTTCATTAAGACCTATGTCATAATATATTGGTAAAATGTCTTTATGAACATCCATGTCATAATAACTAGTAAATTTAAACTGTCAAAGGAAACATTACAGTAGATAGAAAGTAAAAAAAATTGCATGTACAGTAAACTCTGGTTAACCGGTTAAATATGATGGAAGATGAATCCTGATAGTACAGAACGTAACAAAATTATAATTTTTAGACAAGATTATGCCACGCTATTCCTCCCGCGATAGCGTAGGGCAAAGTAGAATGTAATGCATCATACAAACATATTGTTGCACATCCGGTAAGCGAGCGGTTATGTTGTTGTATGCATATTTACCAGATTTAAGTACCTAGAAATTACTGTAATTTAGTGGTTTCATTGTTAATTTATTCTTTTTATACTGTAAAAATATATAATTTACTTTGCAGTATATTACAATACTATATTGAAACATTTATAGTCTATTTTTATTGATTTCAATAAAACGTTACCATAAATTACTGGGCCTAAACTTTAGCTTTTTGTTCTTTCAAAATCTTTAAATGGAATATGAATCATAGCAAATTAAATTAATTGATAATTATAGTAGTTTACTAGGAGATCCAAAAGAACGCATTAAATTACAGAAACATCACTCTATAAAATACGACAATAACAAAATATTTCTTTACAGGACGACAGTAATCAAACAGACTAATGATTGACGATGTCCCCGATCTAGCCTTCATGACAATTAATTGAACTCTTCCAGCCACGTTTTACAACATCGTATATTTTGCCTGCGGGGTTTTTGGGGTGCAAAACACAGTTACTACTGAAATACGACTACATTTCTTAAATTTAGTGCATATATTGAAAAATTAGCTGATCAGTGCCGGGAAAGAGTGCAACGTTACCACGTTCGAACGGAGTGCCGCCGCCTACTACCAGCTTTGAAACCAAGTTTGTAAGAACATTTTCTCATAAAGACTTTTCGACCTTTTTAAAATGACAGATTTAAAATGTTTTTACTTTAATTTTGTTTGCTTATTTAATTGTTTTGTTCTTAGGCTTCCACTTATTTTATTACAATTTATTAATTTGCATACTTTAGGCCGCAGGTTACTGATCACTCGTTTTCTCAGGGCCGCCCAGAGGGGGGGGGGGGCAAAGGGGGCAAATTGCCCCGGGGCCACACAGACTTAGTTCACAGGGGGGGCCACATTTCATGCAACAAAAAAGAAAATACTTAATAATCTACTAGATAAGAAACGATTCAGGCCTGTATCAAAATATCAAAAGTGATATTAGGCCAGATAAGTCTTCCAGTTTTAGTTTTAAAACGTTTAAACTAAACCATTGGTTTTATAGCAATCAGGGAGCCTTTTGGAGCAAGTTGTACACTGGTCTTTGAAGTTTGTCAGCGGTCGACATAGTGGTGTGACAGCATATGCTGTTGGTGTGTGACTGCAACGGTACCCCTTGCCATTTGTCTTGTTTGCAAACAAGCATGCAGCTTGTGAACACACCAAAATATAAATTCCAGTTTGCGAACATATAAATATACTTGAGTGGTGTGGACAGTGGGCCACCTCAATGAGATGTTCTGTTTTCGTACACAATTTATATAAAACATGTCAAAAGACCCACTAACTTTACATTTGTACTACTGAAAACTCCGTTTTTGGACGTGTTTAATACAAGGTGGACAAGAACGTTTCTGTATGTTTTATTTTTTAACTTTAAATTCAAAAGTATATACTACTTCAAACAAAATTATTATACTTGTCCTAAATTCAACTCTATCTTGGCTTTTAGTGGTAGGAAAATCAATCGCTTGATCACGTTATTATCCTTACAAAACCATTAGTTATGATATATTACTATTATAAACTTAAGATAATACAGCAATTGCGAATTGATTTGTATTTGTAGTGGTTTGTTGATTAAGCTTTTATCCTTATTTTGTATTTTTTCACAAATTCTGTTTATCTAGATAAATAATCTTGATTTGGTGTTTCGAAACTCCTTTGACTCATCGTAGCAAAATAATAGATCTATATAATGTGAAAACAAGTGATCAGTAACCTGCGGCCTAAATTATGAAAATGAATCAATTGTAATAAAAAAAGTGGAAGCCTAAGAACAACACAATTAAATAAGCTAACAAAATTACAGTAAAAACATTTTAAATCTGACATTTTAAAAAGGTCGAAAAGTCTTTATGAGAAAAGGTTCTTACAATCTTGGTTTCAAAGCTGGTAGTAGGCGGCGGCACTCCGTTCGAATGTGGTAACGTTGCACTCTTTCCCGGCACTGATCAGCTAATTTTTCAATATATGCACTAAATTTAAGAAATAGTAGTCGTATTTCAGTAGTAACTGTGTTTTGCACCCAAAAAACCCGCAGGCAAAATATACAATGTTGTAACAACGGGCTGGAAGAGTTTAATTAATTGTCATGAAGGTTAGATCGGGGACATCGTCAATCATTATTCTGTTTGTTTACTGTCGTTCAGTAAAGAAATATTCTGTTATTGATGTATTTTATAGAGTGATATTTCTGTAATTTAATGCGTTATTTTGGATTTCCTAGTAAACTACTATAATTATCAATTAATTTAATTTGCTATGATTCATATTCCATTTAAAGATTTTGAGAGAACAAAAAGTTAAAGTTTAGGCCTAGTAATTTATGGTAACGTTTTATTGAAATCAATTAAAATAGACTATAAATGTTTCAATATAGCATTGTAATATACTGCAAAGTAAATTATATATTTTTACAGTATAAAAAGAATAAATTAACGATGAAACCACTAAATTACGGTAGATTTCTAGACACAAATTTGGTAAATATAAATACAACAACATCACCGCTCCCTTACCGGATGTGCAACAATATGTGTGTATGATGCATTACATTCAACTTGTCCTACGCTATCGCTGGAGGAATTGCGTGGCATAATCTTGTCTAAAAATTATAATTTTGTTACGTTCTGTACTCTCCGGATTCATCTTCCATCGTATTTAACCGGTTAACCAGAGTTTACTGTACATACAATTTTTTTTACTTTCTTTCTACTGTAATGTTTCCTTTGACATTTTAAATTCATTAGTTATTATGACATGGATGTTCGTAAAGACATTTTACCAATATAATATGACATAGGTCTTAATGAAAAGAGGAGCTCTTAAGTACACCGTTAATAGATAAAACAGCTTCATTGTTCAGATTTGTACAACTCCTTTTGAATAATATATATTTTGTGACATTTAACTTGTTGTAACTCTTTTATTGTCTGGTTTAATTTACCCTGAAACTGTAACAGGAACAGGGTTGTATTCTCAACATATTCAGTAGAGTAGCTCTTGATTAAAACAATCATGCCCACGTACAGGTTGTTCCCAAACAAATAGCATAATTGATTAATGTTGTCATTCATTAACATAACAAATCTAAGACCAATAAAAATAGTTTTCATAATTTTTACTGTCACTGACGAACGAGTAAGCCATTTATATTTTTGACAGTCATTAATACAGTATTTATTTATTGTTTGTTGCGTGATAAGTGAAGTTAACTAAGATTGAAGCACTGTACGTGTATTGTTGAGCGGGAGGGTCAATACCACTGTTCGTGAATGGGTGTGTGGGTGTGTCAATACCACTGTCACTGTACGGACATGTAGACTGTGATGTACATCAATGATATAGTATCCAATTTGACAGACATAAATTTTACTATGTTTTATGCTGAGAAAATTGAGTTGGTACAAAATGCCTTTTATGCCTGTTAAATAAAAATTAAATAGTTTAAAGTTTAGCACAAAGACAAACTAAAATCACGAATATAAACTAGATGTTTTAATGTCCAACATCAATAAGCTACGTACCCAGTGGTCTACAACCTGTTTTGAAAACAATAACATAACCTCAACTCTCAGTTGACTGTTTTTGAAGCACTAGATGTTCGCGCTCGCCAAATTATTTTACTTCGTGAACAGTCGGCCACTTGCTCTTTAGCTAGCGAAGCCAAGTGGCCTATACAAATTTATTGGCCCCTCCCTCCCTCACCCACAGCTAATATCATTGGCGAGGATGGCTCCTCAACTGGCAATCGAAGAGCTGCTGCGCCTAACTATGCAACTGCCTATGCAACTGACTGTAGCATTGCTTGTTTCGTTATTATTTATTTAATATTAAAGAATAGCAGTTTTGTTATAAGAGATTGATGTTATTGTAGCGGTAATACTTAAGGAAATGTTTAAAAAGTATATGACAATTAGAGAAAAACTTACCGGAGCTTCGCAGCTAGCCCTGAGAAAACGTCCATGAATCTTAATTACAATAGTAATCTAACGAAAGAGATGGTAAGAATATCGTAGAATGTGCTAAAAGTAAAATATCAATTATAGTATATTTGACAATCAGAGTAATTAAATTAATTTATTTTGAAGTGAAGGAAGGGGCCACATGGTAAACTTTGCCCCGGGGCCACCAAAAGTCTCTGGGCGGCCCTGCGTTTTCTCATTATATAGATCTAATATTTTGCTACGATGAGTCAAGGGATTTTCGAAACACTAAATCAAGATTATTTATCTACATAAACAGAATTTGTGAAAAAATACAAAATAAGGATAAAAGCTTAATCAACAAACCACTACAAATACAAATCAATTCGCAATTGCTTTATTATCTTAAGTTTATAATATTAATATATCATAACTAATGGTTTTGTAAGGATAATAACGTGACCAAGCGATTGAATTTCCTACCACTAAAAGCCAAGATAGAGTTGAATTTAGGACAAGTATAACAATTTTGTTTGAAGTAGTATATACTTTTGAAATTAAAGTTAAAAAATAAAACATACAGAAACGTTCTTGTCCACCTTGTATTAAACAAGTCCTAAAATGGAGTTTTGAGTAATACAAATGTAAAGTTAGTGGGTCTTTTGACATGTTTTATATAAATAGTGTACGAAAACAGGACATCTCATAGAGGTGGCCCACTGTACACACCACTCAAGTATATTTATATGTTCGCAAACTGGAATTTATATTTTGGTGTGTTCACAAGCTGCATGCCTTTACACTTATTCGCAAACAAGACAACTGGCAAGGGGTACAGTTGCAGTCACACACCAACCAGAGCGTATGCTGTCACACTACTATGTCGACCGCTGACAAACTTCAAAGACCAGTGTACAGCTTGCTCCAAAAGGCTCCCGGTTGCTATAAAACCAATGGTTTAGTTTAAACGTTTTAAAACTAAAACTGGAAGACTTATCTGGCCTAATATCACTTTTGATATTTTGATACAGGCCTGAATCGTTTCTTATCTAGTAGATTATTAAGTATTTTCTTTTTTGTTGCATGAAATGTGGCCCCCCCTGTGAACTAAGTCTGTGTGGCCCCGGGGCAATTTGCCCCTTTTGCCCCCCCCTCTGGGCGGCCCTGGTCTGGGGTGGGTAGTTTAGGCGCGTAGCCGCAAAGCCACTTCTCTGTTCTACATTCTGGGTTTTAAATTAAAAAATACGTGTTAGTTGCATAGGTGGCTATCATAGAGTAACAAGACACGAGTTATCTGTAGTCTTTGACGAGTACTTAGGAGCGTGGGCGCGAAGCCACCTCTCTGTTATATGTTCTGGTTTTTAATTCGAGAAAATTCGTGTATGTTGGATGGGTGGCTACTATAGAGTAACAAGACACGATCTATCTCTAGTCTGTGGCGAGTACTTTAGGAGCGTGGGCACGAAGCCACCTCTCTGTTCTATGTTCTGGTTTTTAATTTGAGAAAATTCGTGTATGTTGGATGGGTGGCTATCATAGAGTAACAAGACACGATCTATCTCTAGTCTGTGGCGAGTACTTTAGGAGCGTGAGCACGAAGCCACCTCACTGTTCTATGTTCTGGTTTTTAATTTGAGAAAATTCGTGTATGTTGGATGGGTGGCTATCATAGAGTAACAAGACACGATCTATCTCTAGTCTGTGGCGAGTACTTTAGGAGCGTGAGCACGAAGCCACCTCTCTGTTCTATGTTCTCGTTTTTAATTTGAGAAAATTCGTGTATGTTGGATGGGTGGCTATCACAGAGTAACAAGACACGATCTATCTCTAGTTTGTGGCGAGTACTTTAGGAGCGTGAGCACGAAGCCACCTCTCTGTTCTATGTTCTGGGTTTTAATTCGAGAAAATTCGTGTATGTTGGATGGGTGGCTACTATAGAGTAACAAGACACGATCTATCTCTAGTCTGTGGCGAGTACTTTAGGAGCGTGGGCGTGAAGTCACCTCTCTGTTCTATGTTCTGGTTTTTAATTCGAGAAAATTCGTGTATTTTGGATGGGTGGCTATCACAGAGAAACAAGACACTAGCTATCTGTGGTCTGTGACGAGTACTTTAGGAGCGTGGCCGCGAAGCCACCTCTCTGTTCTATGTTCTGGTTTTTAATTCGAGAAAATTCGTGTATGTTGGATGGGTGGCTATCACAGAGAAACAAGACACTAGCTATCTCTATTCTGTGGCGAGTACTTTAGGAGCGTGGCTGTGAAGCCACCTGTTAGAACATTTATAGGTTAAACTGCATAATTTCAATTAGCTTTTGATGTCTCTTTCCCCTTTTCTATCTCCCTCTCTCTAAGACCTATTCATTTACCGGTTTTTAAGTGGACCCTATCTTTTCATCATTATGTATAGCTGTATGTAGCCTAAATATTCCAGTAAACAGTGTTCCCAATCGTAACTACTAAATCACTTAGACTTAAAATTTGTTAATTTTACAAATTAAATAATTGACACAAATTAAACTCATAATACTAAAAAAGTATTTTAGTCATATTAGTATTATTTACAGTTCAAGTGCCTTTGAAAATAAAATTAGGATTGATATATTAAAAAGAAACCCGTCGACCACATATCATGGCGAAGAGTGCCGACTAGAGTATTATTTAATTCATTTGGATTGGACTAAAATGAGTTAAATAAGTAAAGAGTTATTTCAATTAACTGACTTTTATATTGTGCCGCGCAATTTTAATGCGCCAAAAGCATTCTAATAATGAACAAGTTATGTCCGGAGCAGTTGGCTGGGCTCCCCTCCTGCCTGAGTCACCAGGTGTCCCAAGGACTGGGGGCCGCTGCCGGTCCTTCAGTTCGCTGTTGTCAGTGGCGGGTGCCGCAACAATGTGTGTTCAGGCGTCGTGTATCTGTGTACTCTACCTCGTAACTGTCGGGTCCAGTCTGGCGCAGATCAACTGGAAGTCATCAGTAGACTTGGAACCTGAGGGAGAAGTACGCCTTTCCTGGACTCCCCATGCGGACAGGATCGTGTTTCAGGTGGAAGCAAGGACCCTAGGCTATGTAGGGGTGGGATTTTCCCCAGAGGGATCGATGATGGGAGCTGACATAGTTATCGGATGGGTTGATGATAGCAACCAACAGGCATTCCTGCTGGTAAGTTTGTCAACTTCTCGAAATTTTCTTATTTTACTTTAAAATGTATTGACTATTTACTAATTTAAATTAATAAATTAAAACCTGGCGCATTAAAAAAAATTATGAGTTACTTAAATGTTTACCATCTAGTCAACAAGGTGTACTTCCACAATATTTGTGCATTTTTTACTTATATCGTAATACATTAGTGTTGTGTGACGTTCCCTTGTGCTGTACATGTACCAACACGTATTATGCTAATTAAGAATACGAGGTGGAATAATGGGCTTTATTCCAATGTATGAGTAATGAGTGACACTGATTTGAGACTTTTGAGATTGCAAGACACACTTACTGAAATGGATATTTTACTGTATTCGGGGTATTTTTCAGATAGGAATCAATAAAGATGTTTAAATTTTAATTCATTGGTTAATCAATAAAGAAGTAATTTTTCTTAATTGGTTTGATTAATGAACTTTTTAATTTTCTTATTGTTCCCAAATAAAATTCCCTTCATCGAGAATAATAATTCCATACTATTTATTATACAGAATATACACACGCAAAATCGATCGTTTAATTTCGTACGTTTATATAAAAATTAAATTTACGTGTAAGTTAGGCACATTAAAAGCAATTATTTCAATTTTAGTAGCCCTTTAAATTTTGAACAGTTTTAATTATACAGTTTTAATTTTAAACTTTATTAATTTAATAGTTTTAATTTTAAACTAGAGCTTAAAATTAATGAGAATCTCGTCTCATGCCTGTGGCAGCACATTTGTAATACAATAAACTACTCCACAAAATAATGAACTGTATTGAAAATTATATTATACTCAACTTTATCATTTTTCAGCTTGCAAATCTTTCGTGATAAATTTAAAAACCTGGCTGTAATATGTTTAGTTTATCTTTAGTCAGATTTGTTTTTTCCTTTTTTTGGACTAATAAGCCTATTGAAATAAAAATAACTAAAAAGTAACATTTATTAATGAATGTAGTAGTATTTAAATTGAGAATAACTTATAGACCTTACAATAATTATACTAGAAAGAGTCCTAAACACAGGAACGTTTTATTATTGCAAACTTTATCACAATTATTTCAGCTCATTTTGAGAATTGCGTGAGCAAACCTCAGATTTGCGTACAATCTTCTTCTGCAATGTTAAATACAGTAGGTTATATAACAGAGTATCTGTATCCTTTTTGTATATCGTCGAAAGTGAACGAACCCCTGCTGTTTATCAATATTGTAACTGTACATTGGACCCATGTAAATCTGTACAGTATCCACTTGCCAAATATTCAATTACACATAGTTACTATAATGGCCTCAGAAATAAAAATTTAATTTTGGTGGCCTCGAACATTGAAAATATAAAACAAGTTCGTAGTTTGTTCAGATTTGAGACACCGACAAAGATATTGACTTATGATAAGCAGAATGAACGTTTTTCATGGGTGTGGAAGACCTATGTGGTCTTGTTCCCAACTGAAATAGACTTACTCTCAAATAAAGATATTTCTTAATGGTCCAAGGTAGGGCAGAGAATCCTATAAATTGTCATGGAATCAGAACCACGTCGTTTGGTTTGATTTTTTGCTGACTGACGAGTCTGATGCCCAATTTTCTTTATTTAGACAGCTTTCACACCTAAACGTACAGAATTAATAATGTCCTTATTATTATCTATAAATATTAATCATCAAAGTAAAACACATTTTATTTTCAACATTTCGTGTTATGTTGACATAATTGATTCGAAATTTAAATGAGGTAAGAGACATTGCTTTTTATATTGGAAAGGACAGAAAAAAAAAAAAAATAAGGGAGGTACATTTGTTTCCCTAACGGCCTAACATGTAGCAAGAGTATCTGACTTCATTGGCCAGAGTAATGTTGTAGGTGTTTCAAAATAAGTCCTTATCAGTCAGAATGCAAATCAGCTCCCAACAAATATTTCCAGTATAGTAATTCAATAAAAGTGTACCTTATATTAATAATACGAGGTGGAATAACGGACTTTGTTTAAATGTATGAAATGAATTGAAAAATGTGTGGGGCAAAGTTAGAACTATTTAGTCCTCTCTACCACTTAACCACAATGTATGAGTAATGACACTAGTAATTAAGGTCGATTGAGATTGTAAGACACACTTACTGAAATGAACATTTTACTGTTTTCGAGTTATTTTTTATATAGGAATAAATAACGACTGTTTAAATGTTTCTAAATAGATTGATCATAAAATCACTCTTTTGTTAATTGATTGAGTAATTAACTAATTTTTAATTTGTTATTCTTCCCAAATAAAATCCCCTTATTCAACAATAAAAATTCGCTACCTAATATAGTTTCATCTAAATTATGTACCTAACATCTAGAGCATATAAGTTCACAATGACATAGTTTAGATAAATATTGTTCAGTAAATTGGCCGTTATACAATCACCAGTTGTAAATCCTTATCTTGCTCAAGCAAAGGGCCTAATTCAATTAGTAATAATTACATTACTGTACAGGGTTTCTTGAAGATTATTTTATCTTATTTCTTAAATCACAACATATACTTTCTGAATGTACATATTTTCATTATATATTGTGTATGTTTTGTCTGTTTTCCAGTGTCAAGTTTAATTCTGTTTTCCAAGTTTCGATAGCAAATATTTAGCCACAGAGATGTAAGAAGCAGAGGTCGCATCAATTAGCAATGAATACAGATTGCCAATAGTGCTCTAAATGTGTCGAATAGTTACTAGTAGTTCTCTAGATTGCCATGGTGATGGCAGACCCTCTCTTTATTGCCAATAGTGCTCTAAATGTGTCGAATAGTTACTAGTAGTTCTCTAGATTGCCATGGTGATGGCAGACCCTCTCTTTATTGCCAATAGTGCTCTAAATGTGTCGAATAGTTACTAGTAGTTCTCTAGATTGCCATGGTGATGGCAGACCCTCTCTTTATTGCCAATAGTGCTCTATATGTGTCGATTAGTTACTAGTAGTTCTCTAGATTGCCATGGTGATGGCAGATCCTCTCTTTATTGCCAATAGTGCTCTAAATGTGTCGAATAGTTACTACTTACTAGTAGTTCTCTAGATTGCCATGGTGATGGCAGATCCCTCTCTTTATTGCCAATAGTGCTCTAAATGTGTCGAATAGTTACTAGTAGTTCTCTAGATTGCCATGGTGATGGCAGACCCTCTCTTTATTGCCAATAGTGCTCTATATGTGTCGAATAGTTACTAGTAGTTCTCTAGATTGCCATGGTGATGGCAGACCCTCTCTTTATTGCCAATAGTGCTCTAAATGTGTCGAATAGTTACTAGTAGTTCTCTAGATTGCCATGGTGATGGCAGACCCTCTCTTTATTGCCAATAGTGCTCTATATGTGTCGAATAGTTACTAGTAGTTCTCTAGATTGCCATGTTGATGGCAGACCCTCTCTTTATTGCCAATAGTGCTCTTAATGTGTCGAATAGTTACTAGTAGTTCTCTAGATTGCCATGGTGATGGCAGACCCTCTTTTATTCCTTCCAAATCCTCAAGGATAAATGTAGTATTTCTAACTCTAGATTTATAAAGATGTGCATTAGTTGTTATCTGTTCATAACTGCCACTGAGGCATTCGCTGTGGTCATAAGAAAGTGACATCTGTTTCTTTTTTTCCTGCGTAGTTGGACAGATTTTCGCTGACAGACCTTAAGAGGGCTCTAAAGGGAAAGAAAATATAGAAGTCATACGACACTGGTGAGAGAAGTTGGAACTACGTCCAATTCTTTTAAGTTAAGGAAGTTTAATCCGCCGGGCAGAGTACACTATAGTTCCTTGAATCATTTCCTGTATAGTAAGTTTTCGTAGTATTTTCAACCGGAAACCCCAATTACCCCTCCCTCCAGCCTGCCGTCTCCTCAGTTGACTACGCCCGACCGTCTCTGTCTGAATGTTAACTATGTTGAGCAGAAAGGCCGATTCTTTTCAACTTGTCAAATTGTCAATTTTCCAGTCAGTACCGGTATTGCTGCTGTATTTTATTTTTTAACACGTTTTTATGCCATTTTGTTTTTGTAAAAAATAGTAATATTTGTTTAGAAAAGTAGACTTTTTACAGTGAAATCAAATTATTCACTGATTAAATTGGGGGTCTACTAAAATATTGAATTCCTACCTGAAACGTTTTCCAAAATCATAATTCTTGTTAAAATCAAAAGGATTGCCGCTCCACCCCGCCCTTCCCCCGGCTGTCATATTTTTCTGTCCTTGTACCGTTTAGGAAAAATATTTGCTTTGAAGTTACCTTCTTATAAAATTACAAATAAATGACCTAGCATTTTTTCTACCACAACATTAATGAACTATAATAAATTAAATAGTTACGAGTTAACATTACTGTTTTTATATTTTTAAAATAAAATAAAGGTCAATAGAGACAGTGGCTTAGAATTACTTATTGCTTTGATCAAGTCGGAATTATTGTATTAATATTTTTACTGTACGCATTCGTTAATGTAGTTTTTTATGATTTATTTCATAGACATGTTGTATATAGGTGATTATTGCAGTATTTGTCATGCCATAGTAAATATTGTGCACTGTAATTACGAATAAACGTTTTATGCTTTACTTTGTGGTTAGATTATATCAGGAACCACATGGGAACGCCCATTTTACGAGATTTAAACTAAATAAGCCTTACAAAAGTAAGTAAACTAACTCTAAGTGAGTAAATCAGTCTGTAAAATGATACTGATATCAGTCGTCGCAGGCATTCATCGATGTTAGGTTAAATGAAGAAAGAGTTTTATGAATGAAGTAGTAAAATCCATCCGTGGACTAAGAAATTCGGGATTTCGCCACTTGGATCTCACGAATTACAGCTTTTAGCAATAAATTACCATGCAGGCATTTTCGCGGTCCTATATTGCGGCTAAAGCTTTAAAGATATCGATCTGAAACCAAAACTAAATTGAAAATAGATAAATTTCTGACTAAAATCGCTTTTTAAAAATTCGATAACAGCTCTAGTTTTATTTTGGCACTAGTTTGAATATTGGGTAACTTCAATAACCTATAAAATCGAAGTGAAGGAGATTCGAAAATTTTAATAAGCGATTCGAGTCAAAAATGTCTATCTTTAAATAGATACTTCATTTAAAATTTTACGACAGTAAATTAAGGCAGCATCTTGGAGCGCGCAAAATAGTTTTTACGCTTCTCAGCGCGGGGGTTGTTTAGAGCCCTCTTATGTTTTTTTTACAATTTGAGTAGCCCATAACCTGGGAATGTCAAAGAGAACACAGACTTTATGTAAGTTACCCATCGTAAAGACAAGCCTCAGGACCCAGATGGATTTAGGGATGCAGTTTCTTACATTGTTGCATCGTTTGAAGAAGAGTGCATATGCCTCCTAGCTGAGAGAGTACAATAAGCTAAAATTGGAATGATAACAACTAGGCTGAATCCTAGCCCACTCAAACTAAACAACGGATTTATACGTCTTGCGTTTTTCCCCTTTTACAATCAATATTGCGAGATAGCTATTTTAAAACATGGATAACGTTTTATTCCCTAAAGTAGCTGTTGAAACCATGAAAGTATTGCAAGAATTATATTGACATTGCTAAAGAAAAGTCTGTCTCATGAGTAGAGCTATCGTTAACTATAAGAACTCAATATAGACAACTGCGTCGCATGAAGGAATGTGCATGAGGCGTATGTGCAGCAAGGAACAGAAGGTACTCAGCCGTGCTGACCAGGTGTTTATTCGTTTCCGGTTCTGCAGGTGCCTCGCCACCCACTCACTTCACAGGAAACAGACACTCACTTCCTGTCTTAATTATTCCACTGAAGTTCGCATTTCGGTTTACACTACCGACTGCTCACTTACGGCTAGCGAGGAAAATAGCAATACAATCCAATTAGTAAATGTCAATGTACGGTCGCGGTAATCCAAATGTTTGTTTGAAAATACCTGTTCGGACTAACAAGGTTTGAGAAAGAAGTGCTAATTAATCCATAAAATCACCATTTGATGAAACAATAAACAAGATTATAATATTTTATAAACACAACAATAAGCTAGATGCGTACAGTAATTAAAATATCCAACTATTTACGCACGTATTTATGAAAACTTCTGAGTTCACTTTTCAGGAAATGTTTAAATTTTTTTAATGGTTTACATACAGCAAGTAAAAATCAAGCAATTTAAACTAATTACATTTTACCTAAAGTAATCTGTTGTAATTTTACCTAAAGTAATTTTACCTAAAGTAATTTTACCTAATTTTAAAGTTGCAAGTTTACGTTTATTTGGCATTGTAATGAGTAATTGAACGTATTATAACAACAGCACTGTCAGTGTTGCTATTCATATCCAAAACTAACGAGATGTGCAACGAAAACAGATGTTTGCAAGTGGCTGGGAGGGTCGTTCGGATTATGACGTGAGTCGGACTACCGTTGGTTCGGACTACAGTGAGTTCGGACCCAGGTTCCTACACAACAGGTTGTCTCTTTCTCATATGGTCTATATAAGCCGAGTGGTAACGTAAGAGGGAAACCTCCAACCACACGGTAAGTGTGTCAGTTACTCTGTGCCTTCAATGCAGCGTGCTGAACAATTAAAACTACATACTAAAAACCATACTGTATTGTTTTAAAAAGTATTTTAGAATTATTCCAATTACTAGTTTACTTAATGTTAATTTCAAATAATAAATTATCTTTTTTCATGTGTTGCTGATTTGTAGACCTAATTCCTAAGTAATATCAATATTAAAATCAGTCTTACATCAAATAAATAAAATATTGTTAATGATTTTACAAAAACATATTCACAATAATAAATTTGATTACTAAACAACGCAGACTGTAGTATTTTCTAGAGTACGAATATCAGATGTTTTACATTGTTGCGTTTTGTTTTGTTAACAGCAGTGAAGGTGAGGCCTCCCTATGACGTAATTGCTACCTGCGCGATATGGATTCTATACAAGAGGTCTAGACCTTGGGTTCAGACTACAGCGACCGTACTAAATAGTTATTGTCCCTAAACAGAAGTATTGCTCGGATTAAAAATGTAAAGCTCACTCAATTTCTTTCAGAGTTACATACGTAGAGGCTTATCTCGAGGTAGGTCTCAGTAAACAGTTCTCATGGAATGTATCTTGTATCTGGTACACAATACACGCAGACGCAGTGACACAGGACTCCAGTGCGTTATGTTCTATTGAAGATACATCATGCCTGAGGCAGCTGTGGTATTGTGTCCTAAAACAATTTAATACACAATAATTCTATAATTAAATAGCAAATAACTAATATTTTTTTTTATAAAACTTCACTCGCCAGTTAACATGGGCCTACAGGCCTGTGCGTCAACTTTATTCAACGAGTGAAGTACCGACCGTACATTAAATTGTATTGTTCATTAAATTAAAGCCCATTTAAGGTATCAAATATTCAATTATAATAAGATAGCAGTACACTACAATGAAGTGAAGTTAACAAGACCACAAGCACAAGGTAAACTAAACTTATCTCGAGACAACACTACACTCCTGAAACATGACGTATCTCTGTGAGACAGTCTCAGAGACGCGGTCTAAAAAAATCCGCAACCGCATGATATACCGAGATCCGAGGTTGATACTAAAGCGATGAGGTCCAGACCAGAACACTCCTACCCCACACACAGTGAGGTATGAAGGCCGTAGGCTGATTTAAAACGCACGATTTGGATTTCGTATCACCGATCTTGTTAGTATCAACATTATTGTCAGTTCAATCCTGAAGATTTTTACATAAAAAAGGCAACAAGGCTACATTTAAAACAAATGCGGCACACGATAACAGTCTATACTCTTAGGTTTTACTAATTTCAAAGTAAGGAGTTAATAATTTAGAAGTTTAAAATCACAAATAATAACTATGTATAGCTAAAAAGTTAGTAATCTATCTTTTGCAACGAGCACAGATAACATATATTCTGTATTCCATATTGTGGAATACTTGATGCGATGTGTAAAGAAGGCACTCCTTGCCTAAGGTAGTTGTAATAGCAATGTTTACATCACCTACATTTTGACGAGTGGGTGGTCACCCGTTTTGTTAAGTAGGGTCTAGCACGAGGAGCCAAGCAAGGAGGTCACCGGTTAGCACTCACCACTTGAGTCATTGGCAGTGTAGTACGGTATTTCACATCCAATCTGGTATGTACGTTACGATTGAGAAACAATAGTATAACCACTTGAGTCACCGACTGATAGTGTAGTACGGTATTTCACCTCCAATCTGGTATTTACGTTACGATTGAGAAACAATAGTATAACCACTTGAGTCACCGAATGATGGTGGAGTACGGTATTTCACCTCCAATCTGGTATGTACGTTACGATTGAGAAACAATAGTATAACCACTTAAGTCACCGAATGATGGTGGAGTACGGTATTTCACCTCCAATCTGGTATGTACGTTACGATTGAGAAACAATAGTATAACCACTTGAGTCACCGAATGATGGTGGAGTACGGTATTTCACCTCCAATCTGGTATGTACGTTACGATTGAGAAACAATAGTATAACCACTTGAGTCACCGAATGATGGTGGAGTACGGTATTTCACCTCCAATCTGGTATGTACGTTACGATTGAGAAACAATAGTATAACCACTTAAGTCACCGAATGATGGTGGAGTACGGTATTTCACCTCCAATCTTGTATGTACGTTACGATTGAGAAACAATAGTATAACCACTTAAGTCACCGAATGATGGTGGAGTACGGTATTTCACCTCCAATCTGGTATGTACGTTACGATTGAGAAACAATAGTATAACCACTTAAGTCACCGAATGATGGTGGAGTACGGTATTTCACCTCCAATCTTGTATGTACGTTACGATTGAGAAACAATAGTATAACCACTTGAGTCACCGACTGATAGTGTAGTACGGTATTTCACCTCCAATCTTGTATGTACGTAACGATTGAGAAACAATATTATAACCACTTAAGTCACCGAATGATGGTGGAGTACGGTATTTCACCTCCAATCTTGTATGTACGTTACGATTGAGAAACAATAGTATAACCACTTAAGTCACCGAATGATGGTGGAGTACGGTATTTCACCTCCAATCTTGTATGTACGTTACGATTGAGAAACAATAGTATAACCACTTGAGTCACCGACTGATAGTGTAGTACGGTATTTCACCTCCAATCTGGTACGTACGTTACGATTGAGAAACAATAGTATAACCACTTGAGTCACCGACTGATAGTGTAGTACGGTATTTCACCTCCAATCTTGTATGTACGTTACGATTGAGAAACAATAGTATAACCACTTAAGTCACCGACTGATAGTGTAGTACGGTATTTCACCTCCAATCTTGTATGTACGTTACGATTGAGAAACAATAGTATAACCACTTGAGTCACCGACTGATAGTGTAGTACGGTATTTCACCTCCAATCTGGTATGTAGCCTACGTTACGATTGAGAAACAATAGTATAACCACTTGAGTCACCGACTGATAGTGTAGTACGGTATTTCACCTCCAATCTTGTATGTACGTTACGATTGAGAAACAATAGTATAACCACTTGAGTCGCCGACTGATAGTGTAGTACGGTATTTCACCTCCAATCTGGTATGTAGCCTACGTTACGATTGAGAAACAATAGTATAACCATTGAGTCACCGACTGATAGTGTAGTACGGTATTTCACCTCCAATCTGGTATGTACGTTACGATTGAGAAACAATAGTACAACCACTTGAGTCACCGACTGATAGTGTAGTACGGTATTTCACCTCCAATCTTGTATGCACGTCCTGGGTCCTGCACATCGCCATTTTGCCCACCGCAGGGACGTGCTTGGCACCAAGCCTTCTGCCTCCGTGGGAAACGCCAACTCCGAGATTCAGAGCATCTTTAGTCCGATTTACCTTTTCAACCAGGAAAACTGGAATCCAAATGTTTTTATTACTAAATGTACTGGAAACAATTAAGTTCATTATTTTCATGGGCTGTTAAATAATTAGGTCAGATTTATCAATGGTGTGAGTTTGGAGGATGCTTCTCAATTAGCATTGGTAAAAACGCTTATTTCCATTTATATTAGCGTCCTTGTAACGGAGTGAAGCACATAGAAGCCTTTTTTACCTGAGGAATCAGTAAATGATCAGGAACATAACAGTAATGTGAAGTAGGCTACATGCAAATTTCACTGTTCGCATAAGTAATAGTGGTTTATTTAAACATTAAAAACTGTTTGAATTTTAATGTTTAACATTGGAATAATTGTCACACTCATGCTTTCAATTTTTATTGCGGATTTTCTTAAATAGACGATTATGTTATAAACTGTATGTATACGTAGAAGTATAGGCCTATTTTCAATTTACAAGTCATAGTAAATTTATATGCAATAAATAGAAATGTTGTGACTGAAAATATGAAATGGTAGAGTGTAATTTCAACATTAAAACTGGAATTATTTACTTTACTCACTAATTTAATGAATTCATATTTTGTACTAAAGGATAAATGATAACGTTATTTATTATTTGCCTATTTTTACAAAATAATATTGATTATATGATTGTAACTGACTTCCATATTCTCTTTGAAATTTAGACACTCAGCAGGTACCTTTGAGGTTAGGTTTGAGAGGACCTAATTAATGGTCCTAACGTTGCCTCACTAAATTAATTTGTTTCTTCATTTCATTTCGTTTCAAGTAAATACGGCTAATAAAATAATTGTAATGAATGAGTTAGAACTTCTTTAAGACAGAGTATTTACATTGACATTCGTGTTCATATAAAGGAGTAGGTATATACTAGCCACTTTTACCTGTGGAAACAGTAATGTAAAGTACCGTAGGCTACATGCAATATTTAGAAAATTAACTGTCAGAGTTAATTTGAATTCCCAATTCAATCGTCAAAGGAATGTCTATCCAGTTTATCGCCGAATTCAACTCAGTTAGATAGGCATACATTACATTTTATATAATTTATGAAATAGAGGAATTGATTTACTCAAGAAAGAGGACATTTGCAAAACTTGATACACACAGTTAGTAAAAACTGTAATTATTATGGTTTGTATTAAACGTGTAAGTAGTACGTAAAATTGGTTTCTGAAAATGTAACTTGTTATAAAAATTGTTAAATTCGAGTTTTCTGCTCACGTACTACATATTTACAAACGTACACAGTATATATTTTGTTATAATTCTCAAGTGAGGTCAGGAAAGACCTTAGATAGAGGGAAGTGTACTCCAAATGACGGACGTATGGTCAGACCAGCCAGTGATATGAAAAACTGGTAAATAGGTATCGATAGAGTGGTCATCTAGGCTTCAGGTCAACTCTTACCATACCACAATAGTCATGCAAAGGGATATCAATTTTAAGACAAGTTAACAGCTGATACTTGTTTCAGTACCTTTAGTTTATTTATTTATTTTTATTTATTACCTACCTTAAATATCGTAAAACTTTATATATATTTAAATTAATCTACTCAACATTCCTGGATAATTATGAAATTGTACAAACTCAGGCATTTAATTTGGATTTGTTACTATTATTTTTTTTCTCTTTTTTCATTTTAGAGAGTCAGAAACTCCTATAATAGTAAAACCAAACCACAAACAAAAAACAATGCTGCCAGAACTGTTCACGCATCTTCCCTTCCGCCGCTCCATGTAATATTTCCTCATTTTACAGTAACATTATTTCTTAAATATTTTGTGAATATTTACATTCATACTTTGTTATTCCATAGGCTAAATGTTGTCGTTTACATACTTTTTATACTGTAAATATAAACATTATATTTGTGCTAATTATTATTTCCAATAAATCCTATTTATTAATCGACTGTGACTTCCGAACACATGAATAGTATATTTCATAACAAGAGTGGAAAGTGGGGTTTTGCATGTTCGAGACCATCTGTTTGAAGTGCGAGACTTGTCGAGCACTTCGAATGGTCGAGAACATACAAAACACTTTCACTCGAGTTTTGAACGATACTTTTCACTACACTACGGAATAAAAACAGGTGTTGTTGACTGTGGAAAATTTTCGGTTGTAAACAATGTTACTTTCGGTAGTAAACAATAGACAGCTGTTGAAAATATGATGTTTCGCAGGTTGTAAACACATAACGAAAACAGCTGAACTCATAGTAGTGTAGTGAAAACCTGCGAAACATCATATTTTCAACAGCTGTCTATTGTCTACTACCGAAAGTAACATTGTTTACAACCGAAAATTGTCCACAGTCAACAACACCTGTTTTTAAAACATGTTTCTAATTTAATAAACAGTTAACATTCCAAAAATGAGTTTTTATTCCGTAGTGTAGTGAAAAGTATCGTTTAAAACTCAAGTGAAAGTGTTTTGCATGTTCTCGACCATTTGAAGTGCTCGACAAGTCTCGCACTTCAAACATATGGTCTCGAACATGCAAAACCCCACTTTCCACTCTTGTTATGAAATATACTGTTTCATACAACGGGCACGTAACCAAATCGAATACATATAGTTTGCAAGTTAATAAGTTAAGTAACAAAATCATAAGTTGGCGTGACATAAAAATAGTAATATATAAAATGTACTTATTATTTTAATTAAGGAAAACTTAAAATAGCACATAATAACGTACATTGTGAGTAGAAATACTGCAGAGTACTTAGAGCAAGTAATACTACTCTTTGATTCACAAAGTTAATAAATGGGCTCTTAAATATTTTATTACTTGTCATTATTTCCCCTCACTGCGCGTGATTGATGCGTGGAGAGGCTTCCACGGCGCTCTTCTTTTTGTTGGAGGTTGGATTATAACAAAAGACAGTTACAGCATGTATAGTTTAATAATCTCATTTTTGGCAAACTATATACTAAAACAAAGCATAAGAAGACACATAATAAATAGTTCGTGTGACTATGAAATGCGAAATTAAAAGTAAAATCTACGATTTTTGTATTACGTTAAACAAATTTATTCATAAAATGTATACACAAATAAAATGACGAAAAATTGCACTTCAATAAATAAAATTACTTTGGTTGATTTATGAAAAGTACCAAATCACTGTATAATTTTTCGTGAATTGTAAAGTACTCTTTTTCCTTACAAAACATTATACTGTAATATTATAGGACACCCGTGCACGCTTCATGTGCCAATTCCGTCACTCGATGCGCTGACGGCTTTCGGCCTCGGCTGTTACTTTGGATTACAAATAAACTTGTGGTCTTAAACTGAGCCTTGTTGTCGGATTAATGAAGTGTGATGTATAGGCCTGAAGAAAACACAGACATACATTCGCTTTTTAATAATGTTATATCAAACAAACTATCAATCAAAATTGCTCTTTCTAATAATAAGAACGATATAACCATAGGCTTATACCACATTATAGTAGCTGCCATAGCTGGGAGATCACAAATTTGTGACGGTCCAGCTACCAGGTTTGTTGCTCGTTTAGAACTGCCCAGGCTATTCGTACAAACTTGCTGTGGACACGAACAACGTCACCCCCAGGTATTTATTATTAAAACAAAAACAAAGCTTGTTATAAGCAGTTAAAATGTCATAAAAACCATTATTTACATTTGAACAGCTGTTACTTTTTGACTAATATAAATCTCTCTCCATGTTATTGTTATGGCCGAAAAACGAACTTTGAGGGCTTTCCATGCCCTTCAGGGTTAAAATATTGAACAATAAAAACCTTATTGCACAACTAAGAATAGGGGAAAATTGTTTGACACCTAAATCGTTAAAAGTGATAAAGAAACAAGGGAGGAGTTTCATTAACAAAAAACTGTTTCACGTATTATATATGAGGATTTATTTTTAGGACCATCAATCACCTTACTTTAGTTAGTCTTTGTTTATACAGGTCTTATCTTACAAAACAGTTAACACCGGTGTGCGCGTCAACTCCGTGGCGTGGCGTCCAGCTGCCGTGGCACGTGCCAGAGCAGCTGCCCTGCCCTCTCAACATCTGCCTCCCTCCTTCCTTTCTTCTTCTTGGTCTTGTTGCTATTCACGCTTAGGTAGTCACAAGAGCATTAACTGGAACCGACGCAAGAAGGACCAAGATTACAACGAATAGGAATTATTGACAATATAAGAAATGTTGGCTGAAATATGTCCCCATTTTATGATGATTCTAAAACCCCTACTCCAGTAAAACCTCGCTGGTTCGACTCTTAGTGGACTTTCGAAGTATCGAAATTTCCAACTATACGGAATGCATGGTAAACACGAAAGAAAAATGATAGTTTTCATAGGAAAATTGTATTGTATTTTCTCCATGAATAGTTAAATATTTAACAAAACTAAAAAAAGCTAGGCATTATTGTAACAATGTATGTCCTACTAAACTGATATAGACCTATAGTTACATAGTATGGTTATTAATCTTTGTAAATAAGTTTTTTTTTTTTATAAAAAAAGTGAGTATTTTTTATTCATTCAGCTCATCAAAAGGAAACGTATACTTAAGAGTTTTTACGGTAAATTGCTTTAATAAAGGTAAAATCCGGTAAAATAATTGAGAGTGAGCTCTGCGCTCAGGTAAAGGCCGAATATTTTGCGGCGCGTGCACTCAATTATTTACAAGATCCAATAACCTTATGTACAAGAATTGGAAAATTATAATTGTTAATTACTTGACTATAACCCCCTACATTCGTACAATTAAATTCCATGTCTATTCTACATTCACTACTCACTAAACATACACACTACTCTTATACTCTTTGTGTCAATCACAGTTTAGGAGTACCAAAACACTGTACACTGTACAGCCTTGGTTGAGAGACATAACCTCTACAATGGCATAGCTCTTTTAAACTGCCTTCCGCTCCCACAAACCGTTTAAAATTTAAGAAACAACAAAGAGTCTCTTGTTCGACCTTTGTTGTTAAAGTGTCCTTGAATACCAGACTGGCCACCAAATTTAATATCAATAAACTGTATTTGAACACATAGATAATTAATAAGTTATGTTTCAGCTTAAATTTTCACTAGTTGTAGTCTTACAACTTGCATTGTATTTATTTTGACTTGGCTAATGCATATATATATATGATATCTGGCTGAATAAATTATTTGTTTTGATCTGCACTTAGGGCCGGATTTCCAATAGGCTCCGTGATTCCTTGTGGCTCTGGCTGTCCTCATTCTTTCGGTTCTTCCGA
Organism: Stictocephala bisonia; assembly: GCA_035578905.1. NCBI lineage: Eukaryota > Metazoa > Arthropoda > Insecta > Hemiptera > Membracidae > Stictocephala > Stictocephala bisonia. The sequence goes on along the minus strand of JAQJVL010001915.1, from coordinate 18,433 downwards.
TTCATTTTCTCCGTGCAAACATAATCTCGAATTCCTCCTCGGAACGGAACGTTTATCGTTCATCCCTCAATATTAAATATCAATATAAATGACGTTTTTCCGGCTTTCCCTTCAATTTTCCAATATGTAGTTTAAAATGTCAGAAACGATATGACAACACCACCTAAAATGTCATCAGACTATTTTGATGCGGTTTACACTAGTTACTGTTAAATGTTGTTCTTTTTATATATTTTTGTTTAGTATAAGCCTATCGTATATTTATACCACTCTACATTACTGTTTAAAGTTATTTATACATCTCAATTGACTTGCATGCACATTTACATTATTTAGCTAGTTTCTATAGTTAGATGTTGCTTGATTATTTACAGCATGCATTACAGCATGCAAAGAGGCATTTGCATAAATAATCAAATTTCGAAGTCAACTATGTGGAGTACAAGATGAGTCGCATGTGTTTGATGTTGTTACAGTATTGTCCAATCCGCCCAGCCGTTCACGTACAATGGTATTGTCCCACCCTCAGCGCGATGTTTGTATTGAATCCATTTTAAATATGTTAAGGTGGCCGTTTTCCAAACCGCCAAGTTTATGTCGATAATGCATTTAGTAGGGATATTGTCTTACCGACGGAGGCCGTAAGTCTATTTCCAGGAGAGTGAGGAGAGACGAGTAAGCCCAGGCTAATCGAAAAGCCTTTTGTGACTGATCGTTGCCAAAGCTAGATTTACAGAGAAATTATGCGGTTCGTCCTTGCCTCTATACTTTTTCAGGCCACGAAAATATAAAGAGATTCTATCAGAAAAGGTAGTTAGCAGTATTAGTTGCAGCAACAATATTGCAGAAGTATAGTGATAAAAAATTAACTATTATAATGACCCAGTACTGCATAGCTATTTGGTACTTATTATACAAAATCGAAGGTATGAAGAATATATTTAGTGTTAAAACTAATATATGCAAAATATATACAGTACCAAGAAAATAAATACATTTAAATTTAACAAAATATTTGGTTTAATTAAATTCTTCAACAACAATGTAACTAATAACAGGTGTATTGTGTTCAAACGTCTTTTATTTAAATATTATTCTGATTATAATAATTAATTTAACTTCAGGTAATATGGATTGCGAAGAATTAATGCACAGTATTTAATTTTTAATGTAAGCTTTATTGGTTGATTATTTAATGAAAATCTAATTATCCAAAATGATTATCCAAAATGATGATCCAAATTGATGATCTAGTATGATTAAAACATACTTATTCCAAATTAACATTAAATATGATATGACAGAGTCTATATATATATTAACCAGTGTATTAGCGGGATAGGCGGAACGGCAACCGCCGTGAGTCCTTATTTCGGGGGAAATCTGTCTATGTTTGGTCTCGGTGGAGCACCAGCGCCGTGTTGTCCAATTTTTTTCAGACCTACGCCCTACAACTAACTGTACTGCCCTAGATACAGGGACGTACCCAGAACTCAATTTCGGGTAGTGTCCAATTAAGGGGTATGAGCAAAATTAGCAAGCTGGGGGGAGGGAGCGAACCCAGGGCTACTAAAAACAATGGCTGAACCATTCTTTATAGTGGCGTTGCGTCTTCTGACTGCACACGAGGGAAGGGGGCAGGTGTGTGACGTCACTAGCCTTGTTCACCATTCTCAGCAATGCCACAACTACTAATTTAATATCGTATGATCGTCTTTAAGTCTCTGATTTTTTATTAAAACATTAAATTATAATGAAATATATACTATTTCAATCTGTGTTTCATGACGAGCATACAATTTTTAAACTGAGTAATCGTTTTATTTCAATGTACAGTAAACTCTATGAGAAAAGAGAACTCTTTGTAACGTAAATTAAATGTACTTCCGGTTTGTCCTATGTTTACCGGTTACGTTACAAAGAACACATACAAACCATAAGAAACAACAACTCAACGTCAATTTAATCTAACTTTGCTGAACATATTCTCCAGTCAAATCACAGTTACCAAAATATAATGAAAATGTTACAACTTTAGAATATGAGAAGAAAGGAGAAAAATGAATTCCAAAGAAAATTTACACATATACATAAACAATTATTATGAACCACAGAATATATTTAATATACAAATTAACATAAAAAATCCTATGTATATGAAAAAAATAAAAAAGATAAAAAACACAAGAATCAAAAGTAAAATTCAACTTACCCACACACTACATTAATCATGTATTATTTACATATGTTTTATTATTCTTGTACTGTTCATTTTTTTAGGTTATATTATTATTATTTACATTCTCAAGATGTCCTAAGAGCCGAAACCGGTCAATGTTTTATTGTAAAAATGAACAAAAGGTACTTTATTAAAGTTATTATTCAATGGTAAACATTTATTTGAAACTAATTACACTGTATTTGAAAGTACTAAATATACTTAACGGTTGCCTATTGTAGGCTAATGCAATGTTTTTTGTTGTCAGGAAATTTCCCCTATTTCCTCCCCCGTGGATCCGCAACAGTACTGGATTGGTTTGAAGTTATTAACTTGACGACAATATTTATTATGTGCTCACTTTAATACCACGGTCAAAACTCAGCGCCACGATGTACATCGTTAGTACGAACATCGATAATCGACGGTTCAAACAAGCACCCGTATAATCAGGCGAAGAGGGTCGGACATCCTTCGTATTATGGAAATAAGCCGTTTTCACTCCTTCCTTTGCTCCTTCTCCCAAGCTACACCAGGACTTGGTCTTCCTTCCTTTTGGCCTGTGGCAGGATGCTCATTAATCTGCTCACCAACCGACCAGGGGCAAATTAATTGGGTATAACCAGTTCGTGGTCTGACCTTGGAAGTGGAGGCGGCCGCCCCAATGTCAGTTCGGGTCACTGGATCGGTTTGAGATCACATCCACAATAATTTCTTCCCAACTCCTACATTCCGAGGGTATGCCTGATGTGGACTTACAAACAAGTGTCCCAATTCGAGACAAACATTATAACATTAGAGTCTAAGAGGCTGTCGACCATGTTGATTTTAATCCCATAAGAACAATTTTATTTTCGAACCGGATATACGATAACGCGTATCCAAATTAAACAGTTATTTTTAAACAGATTTTTTCAAATAAATTAAATTTGATCAAGAATAAAATTGCGCGTTGGAATTGCTTTGAGAATTCCTAATAACAGAGTTTTATAGAAAAAGAATATAAAACTATTTAGTTTATAGTTTTTATTTTCACCTGTTTTTCAAAACTAGGCGTATATATTCAAAATATCAAAAGCAAACCAGCAATATGATATCGTTTTAAATGACACCTCATACACAACCTTTGGTCAATAAATAACAAAAGAATAATTATAGATTCGTAAATAAAATTGATCTTATGGGATTAAAATCAACATGGCCGACATCCTCTGCAGACTCTTAAAAGTAGGCAACACTTAACGAAACTAAAAAACGAGAAAGGGCTTAAATTTGCTGGCAGTAATTGTTTTCAAAGTCTACTTTTAAAAATACCTTACCTGACATTGTTGAACACCAGAGCTTTTAGTTGAAAACCCTCAATTGTTTGCAATATGTGACCTTTCTCACGCTAGTCTGAGTCAACAACTCAATAATTAGTTCCTTGTTCTGCATACGCTTATAAGAAAATTTATTATTCATTAATTTAGTTGCACAATTAAATATAGAAACAAGAAGAATGTCGTTCATATGACTCCGGGGAAGTCGGGTTTCCTGTTCTTTGAAATTAGACTGTGGGAACAAAGCAGGTTTTTAGACTGCAAAAGAGAACTGTTAAGATTTATAAAAAAAAAAAAAAAAAAAAAAAAAAAAAAAACAGACTGGCAAAGATGGGTTTAAAAAAGACAGAATTTTAACACTTCGCTTAACATTTTAGAAACATTAACATTTGTTATTAACAATCGCATTCTTTTCTATAAGGCACGACAACCTCAACATAACTCCAATCTCTGCAATAAAAGTAACTTACAAAAACACCGTTACTTCCTTGTCTGAAGATCATTTCTTCATAAGTGGCATCAATTGTTCAACTCTCTCCCAGCCCCAATGAAATGCAACATTAAAGAAAGTAGTTCTAGAGTAAAGTTAAAAAACATATTGCTAAAGGAGGCCTATTTTGTATGTAGCATATTTTGTAAACTATCTTACTGGATTTTGTAACTGTATAATTTATGTTACGTCTGCCCACGCACCTTGTATTTTATGGCAATATAGAATCGATTGTATTATAGTTCTTGTTCTATTTTCACATGTAGCTCCAGCAGTCTCCGTCTCTCTCAATCACTATCTCTCTCCCGCACATGTTGAAGTGCGTAATATGAGTATGTGGGGTAATATGAGTAGTTCACCAAACTATGTATGTTTGTTTTTATAGTCAACGGTTTTATGTAACTAAGTGCTTAATGTGGGCTTATACGAAATATGTTTGGACGATATAAACATTTATTATATTTTTACTGAAATTAAATCCTTTCGTTCCCAGCGTCCGATTATTCGGGCGATAGAAGTGTCTCCTAATTTATCTGACGTCCGAATTTTCGGACATTAGTGGTATCTCGTAATTTATCCTGCGTCCGACTTTTTAGACGTTTAGGGGGAAAAATTATAAAAAAATATATTACGTTATCAACTTGAAATATGCTTATATTGTGATGTTCAGATATAACGGTTTTATCACACTTGTATGTTAAAATAACTTTATATAGCCAATCACAGCGTGCAAGCAACAACGAACATTGATTTAGGAGGCTGTGGTGCAACGTAATTAGACAGATTCGTCAGTCAGCTGCTCTTGCTCACAGCGTCGTACGTGTTTATTTTAAATTAGTTCATTTTTAACTGATGTTTCTAGACTATATAAATTTAAACGCCGTGGGATGTTTTTCTTATATTGTTACTAGCCAATATAAGAACATACTATAGTACATGATACTAGTTGTGAGAACTTCAATCTGCTTATGGCATGTGAAACTACATTAAACCACACAGTCATATGTTTTTTGTAAACAATTCAGATTCTCCATTTGAATAACATGGGATCTTTAGGAGCTCGTGGGGCGGGACCCTGTGGACGGATCTGCATCAAACTTCACAGAAACCATCTCGGGAGTATACAGGACAACATTCTAAAGTTACATGGCGATCGGTTGGATGGTTTGGTAGCGCATAAACTTCAAACATACAAACATCCTCTTTTATAAATATAGATTCGTTATTGTAAGATGAATTGTAAAAAATTAAATTAAATTTTAAAAGTTCGTTCTTAAATTATTTCCCCCCATGATGAGTAAACATAATTTTTATAACATTAGTGTGTAGATTTGGTTATCACAAACGTGATAAAAATTCGACCATAAATATATTTTATATAAGTATTTTACTAAAACGTTGCAAATTTCCTAATTTGGCCTGGGGATCCTGGGAGATACCCTGTGTCAGAAGGCCGGGGTTTTAAAACATACTACTCATGAAATTCCTGAGCGAAAGGGTTTTTAATTGGATTTCTCTCTTTAGTATTTGGAGTCGGATTGAACAAAAACGGTGTAAAATTTCGTTTCTGCATTCGTTAGTCACACGGTAACTAGAAGTTACCGTGGTTAGTCATACAGAATTACAGATCCCGGCTCGTGTTGAGCGGTTATCCCTGACTTTACAGGTGATAAATCATTGTTGTTAGACTTCAATAAAATCAACTGACAATGCTTCAAGTAATCTTATAATATTGACTAAAGGACATATAAACAGTTTTATTAAAAAAAAAAATAAATAAATAAACGCAAATAAGGTATGGATTTTTTAAATTGTACTGTGAGGTTGACATGACACCTCTGCCTACCATGGGAAAGGGAGTGAGGGAGACATGCATGTACATGAGCAGCGTGGGGGGGGAGTTAAATATATCGACGAGTGAACTTCTCTGGACACACGACACACGTAACCTGATTACAACCAATGAAAAAAGCATATCTTCATGAGAGATGAGGAGTAGCGAGTAGAACCAGTTCTATAACGAGGGCTATGACGTTTCTTTGAAGGAGACCTGTTGCCGACAGCTCCAGTAGACTGTGACGTCACCAGGTCGGTTACCGCCAAACAGTTGAGTGCGCGCAGCGACCGCACTCATTCATAACATGTACTTAAAACTCTCTTTAGTTTAAATATAATTTTAAAATGCATTTAATTACTACTTGATACATCGGTGATCTTTTGGCGTTTTGGATCAATTAATTTGTTTAATAGGAATGCACTGATCAATAGGATGAAAGACAGAATTTAAATTACAGTACTGAAAAGCCATATTTATAGTATTTAAATTATATGTAAAAACCCCTAACCAAATTGCAATATATATATATATGTATGATTTACATTTCTTTTTATTATTTAATATTTTCAATAAAACAACATCAAATAATTAAATATAAATTAAATGATTAAAATAGTTTTAGTTGAAATAAATTATTCCAATTTTAATCAAACATCACTATACATGCCAAAAGCATATTAGTTATAAATATAGAGTTGCAAGAAATGTTTAGACAGCTAAGAAGATGTTTTTACCACCAACCAGCCACTCCAAACAAAAAGCAACATTGTTTGACATTTTTGTGTCCTCTACCTAAAATTATAAAAAACCTTGCTTGTTTACTAAAAATAATTTTCATGAAGCCTAATAGGTACAGAAAAATACCCATATGCTATTTAGTTTACTCACAAATAATTATTTTAAGTTGATAATTAAAATGTGATTTTCTTATTTTGAAATTCTCTTAATTTGCCGGTTATTCCTATAATGATCTGTATAAAAGTGCTTTCATAAATGTTAGAAAGTTTAAGAATTAAATTAAAAATAAACAAAGTTTAACTCTGTTCTCTTTCATGTCTCTAGTTTCATAACTTAGCTGGACTTTGTTTTCCGTCAGTAACACGTACATATGTAACAAGTTGGAAAGGCAAATTGATAAACCACTGATAATATTCTGATGTAAATACCAACTACAACGATATTTAACTGATACTAATATAATTTTACAGGATTACCACAGCACTTCAAAGAACGATGCTCCAGTCCTGGACACTGTTCAGAACTACGAGCTGTTGGGAGGCTCTCAGAATGTGACTCACACAGTACTAAGGTTCCAGCGACCTTGGGATACCTGTGACCAGGACCAGGACAGGAGATTAGGGGTAGGACTATCAACAATGTAGATACCTATGACAGACTAACATCTAAAGCTTCTGGTATAGCCCATGCTGTGATGTGGCACCCTTAGTGGTATCACATCACAACACAGGCAAAACGTTTAGCGATGTAGATATTGTATATAACACATTGATCCAGTCTTTACCAGAAGCTTTACTTTTTAGTAATGACAACAGCCGCTTAACCCTACGAGCAAAGACCTTTGAAAGATGTTTTATTTACATTAATTGTTTTATAACAATAGTTTGTAATAAAAAAACATATTAAAGTACAGATTTATCAATCAACATTTAATTAATTATCCATCAATGCTAGTTTAGTCATTTAACTAATAATATGTTGAAAATTATGAGTAGTTTAAAAAGTAACTTATTTACCAAAGTTCTTTATGAAAAATGCTTTAAATATAAAACAATTTTTTAATTAGAATATCATTTTAATAATGACATTCTATTTTTTCATAGAAGTGAATATGTATTTCACCTAAGTTAGTAAATGCTTAAAAAGTAAAGAGAGATTAAAGCTGAATACTTTATTGACATCATCTCTGAAAAATACAGACTAAAAATACTCCAGTGATACCATTTAAAAATAAAATTACCCAAATTAAAAAAAAAAATATTTTTTTTATTCTCACAATGGGTGTAATTTCTGGTCTGTAACTCAAGGCCTCACAAGAGTCGGGGACTTACCCAGGCCAGATGCGGATCTAATTCCGTAGTAAATTAAAAAAAGAAAAGAACTTTAAACTGTAGGTTTGATTTTAAAGGCTTTTAAGTATATTTTTACCAAAAAATAAATGCTACTGTACTACACACTCTATTTCCTTTAAAATAAAAATATTTTTAATTGCTTGAATTATTAACAATAAAAAATATTAAAATAAGTACAATGCAGACATAACTTATGTTTAATTAATTGAGTGTTTAGTGACCAGTCTTGGTGAATTTTTTCAACCATAACAAGCACGAAAAAAACTGTCACAGAATGCTAAGTGATTACATTGGAACTGTGGAAATCAAAGTTATATGATAAAGAAGTAGAGAGAACCATTATTTAATAGATCTTATATTGTAAATAGTATCATTAAGAATGAAATGTGTGAGCATGATTTTTATAAACAACTAGATAGACTAAGGATGAAAGTTTACCTTGTAATATTCTTTAATGATCACTATTTAATAGTAGAAATAATAATATTTTAATTGTGTTTTCATGATAATTACTAGTATAAAAGGATTGCAAGTAGTTTATTGTAAAAAATAAAAAAATAACACAAATTATAGTAGTTTTATTTTTACTATAAAAGTTTCATGTTATAAGAGCAATTATGACTATAAGCTAAGTGCTAAGTGGATATATATACAATACAACAGTTCTCTGTGGTCATAATACTTAATTGAAGTACATCTGTATTCTGTAGGTACAAAGTTTGTAATTTTTTCAATTTAAATTAGTGATATTGTACAGTACTTGATACACCTTATTTATTAGTATCTTTTCACTTACACTCCATGCAGTTACTAAAGCTACAACATGTTTTCAAATAATTTACCCTCCCACCCACTCATTAAGATACGGTACTGAAATCTATACATGGTTAATATCCCTAAATCCTGCTTACCCCAAACCTGTCTTGAAATGTCAATCTAAGAATTAAAAAAACATTTAAGTCATTTTTTATCAAACAGAATACTGTCTGTCTTATTAGCTATGTGTATTTATTCAACATATAATGTTTAAATAATTAATAATATTAATGAAATAATTAACATAGTAGAATAATATACAAATTTGTGTATATTAAAGATGTTATTGAGTAGATAGAACTGATATAGCAAATCGAAACATACCATCTGCTAGATAGTCAAATTTGGAAAAATATATCACTATTTACCTGTCATTGTATGCAATTTTAATTAAAATATGTCACTATTTACCTGTCATTATATGCAATTTTAATTAAAATACCTTATTTACTTTGGCAGTATGTTACAAATATTACTTGTGTACAGGACAATACAGAGAGAATAATCTGGGTGATGCATAAGGAGGACCCTCAGCAGGGTGGTCAGGGGTTTCTGGCTTGGCATAGCAAGGTGTGGAGAGGTTCGAGGAGTGTACATCTTGTCAGTGTGGCCAACCCAAGACCCAACGGGACTCTCCAGTCTGATACCATGCACTGGGACGTCGTCCTTACTAATGTAAGTCAGACAAATATGTGAGTAACTAACTCATTTTTAAAACAACATTTTAGGCTCTACTCAAGTACAAATAGAACAAAGATACACTTATTTAGTTTTAATTATTGATAATGATCATTTTTGTGTAAACTTTTAAAACAAGTTATCTTTTAATATTGAAACTTTCCTTATCTCCCAATGGGTGGTTACATTAATTTAAAAATAAACTTCGTAAACACTGTAAAAGCATGTAAAAAGTTAATTTGTGATATAAATTATAAATTGTCCTTAAAACTGATTGATTTCCTTGCACTGAACACTGTTTCTAATTGCTTTTATGGTTAGAGCCTCAATGTACAATTATATTAAAAAGCCCAAAGTTATATTTGTTAATATATTAATTGCTACTGTAGTTGGATTGATATATAAATGTATGTTCAGATTTGTTTTATAAAAACATGTTCTTTGTTTTTAGTTTTCAGTTCCTAAAAATATGGACACCTTGTATTGGTGTAAAATCTTCAGAATACCACACTTGACACGCAAGCATCACATTATTGGGGTGAGTAAGACATGGTACATTGTTCAAGGTTTATGTAAACATAAAAAATGTAACAGGAACTTTAAAAACAAATTAATAATTCAGCTATATATTTATGTAGCTGCATATGTATATTATTTTATTTTCGCACTTGGTTACTGTAACATCACCGTACCACAGTCAAATAACATACAGTTGCGACACTGTTAAAATTTTGTGACAAGCATGATGTTAGCACTCCTTGTGGCAGGAGCAGAGTATCACTTATTTCTACAATATTTACATCCACAGCTGTTATTAGTAAATGTCAAATGAGTTATGTCTATAATCTGTCTATTGTTATCATTCCACTTCTTTGCTACACACAATACAATACAACGGTAATGTGGTGTGGTTGTATGCTCCTGCTGATAGGAGCACTAGCTCTTAATTGTCAATTAGACTTAGCATCTAAGAAAGGTGAAATGGCCAGCAGGAGAGTTTGACTTGGTTATAAGTGCCAGATTAGGTCAGAATACAGCTTAACAACCTGGACTTTGATTAAATAGGTACAGTACTGTTTTTGTAATAGTTATTGCAATAGTATTTTTGTTATAACTATCTATTTCAACTGGAGAAGAGAAAATAGAACAGTACTTATACATTATACATGGTAAGTTCGATGAAGCCCTAGTTGTGTTCATACAAACGTGTTGACAGTTATCCATAATACAAAAGAAAAAAAGACTGATGAAACTCATTCTCACCCACACATTATAACATTATACATAACCATTCTCCCACTCACTCACTCAGACATATACAAGTGTGTGCGTATGCATACACACAATCCGAGTGTGCTTAAAAAGTCAATTAATTATCGTCGTTACTTTTCAAAATAAAGTTTTATGGCTTTTGGTGACTTGAGTGATGAATTTGATTTTGAACAGGTGTTGAATCTAGAAGGCTCATTCACTTTCATAGTTGATGAAAATAAAAGTATGCATAATTACTTGGAAACAGTTACTTTGATTTTAAAGAGTCTTTTACCTATTTTTTATAAGAAGCATTGTTTTCAGTGTTTCTTTATTTTATCTCTTGATTTTACCCCATTCAACATTTGTTAGATTACTGTATTAATTGAATAGTATGTTTTTAATGTATTCTATAGTAAAATTAATATTTTTATGCTAACTTTCAAATCTGAAACAACTAATTTAAAAAGATAAAAGTTATGAAACATCCACTAACTATTCAGATCAGGAACTATTTTTACATGTCTTAATTTTAAAATTTGTTGCATACTTTTTTATTTGCAAAACACATGTTGTCCCAATTTCCACCCCTCATGGTTGATACTGTTTAAGGTAGGTCCTTCATACCAGTGCCACTATTACGTTGTAAGGAAAAAGTACTGGCTGTAGCAGGATTGGAACTAACGGTCATTAGCAGTCTAATTGCCCACAGTAAAATGCCTTAGACTGCTCGTCCCAATTCAACAACGAAAGTGTTTCAGTACTTTTTGCATTAATAAGAATGATGTAATATTATGTCAAAAGGATCTGGGATAAAGAAATTATGTTTGTTTTTACTGTGCAATATGTTCAAATTTTAAAACTTTGTAGACTGACATTATGACATTTTAAAAACTCTTTTAATAAATTTAAACAAATCGTTTAATTTAGTGTTACAAAATATTTGTGAAAAGCCGGTGTTATTTTTATTTATCTAACCTCTTCCAAGACAAATTTCCTCTATCTAGGTTGAGAATTAAGCCAGTTCACTCTCGAAAAAAGTCTATTACAAACTGTTTTAGTGAATAAAATACAAGCTAGAAGCAGGTTAACTATCTCAACACATATTAATAGAATCAGATGTGCCATAGAGGACATAATGACCCTCGAAATAGTTTAATTATAATATATCATAATGGCCACAAGTATGTTGGTCACTATTCTGGAAGAGGTTAAATTCTAAGATCTCTACTAGTAAGTACAAGTTAATAGTCAAACCAATTTAAGGCAGTTAAAATGTAGAACAATATTTCAAATGCTGTTTTCTTAATACCCAAAAAATTAATGAAATAGTTGGAATTTCCTGTGAAAAATAAACTTTCCGCCATTTATGATACTGATCTTTTATTTGATTGTGTACATTTTAAACATTTTAGTATCCACAATGTCAGAGCTTCAAAATAAAAAAGTCAGAGTTTTACTTATAAAAACTATTTATTTTGTCTATTGGTCCTAAAGTACACGTCTTATCATTCTGAGCCGGTAATTCACCGGTGTTGCTCTACTCGTGTACAATTAAAAACACACATATGGTTTGCTATGTCGCTATACACCAAAGACAGTGGGATTTAAATCTGAGAATTGTTGTTTAGCCATTAATGGCAGAATCAATCAGCTGATTTCAGCAATAGTAGCGACTAAGTCCCATTCAATAAAGATTGGCTGATTACATAGTTCAGCGAATGCCTTTTATGAATGGTGAATACCTTTTAGATTTAGAAAGTAGATTTACAAAAAGCACGGCTATTGGCTAATGTAAAGTGTACAATTACCAATAATGCCTGTCGACCTTTGTTTCAACTACTTGGAATTATATGGGTTATATAAATAGTAATTTAATTTTGTAATTAGGTTTCAGCTAAATGGGTCTACTAAATTTATTATGATGAAACACAAATTGCTTATTATATGATTTTGCAAGTTGTGTGAGTAAGATATTTAGTATCTAAATGTCCTTCAAACATCTAGTTTACCCACTATTCATAACTAATTATCGCCTAAAGTTCCATGGTCATCTAGCTCCACTGGTTAGTACACCTTGCTAACATTTTTAATTCTTTACTACACAAATTTCTTTCATAAATACAAAAACGACCTAAAAATCCAATTAATAATCTCTCTTAACTAATAATTTTATTTTAATCTTATTTACAATCTTAAACATTGAAACATTGTTAAATTTACAAAACATACATAATCAAAGTTTTTCTTCCTATCTTTGTGAGGTACAACAGTTAGGGTATTCGTCTACACTATAGAACGGACGATGCAGCAGGTAGTGGTTGAGTGCATGCTTCAATTTCTTGGATCTGGAGCTCTTTATTTCCTCAGGCAGCAGGTTGAAAAGTTTGGTCCCAGAGTGTGGTTTCCGCTCAAATCTTCTGGTGTGATGTGCCGGGAGGTTGGAATCATGGGCACGGCGCGTGTTGTGGTGATGAACATCCTCATTGTGCTGCGTACGTAATGAGTAGGCAAAGGAGACAACTTCGAGGATATATGCATTTACTACCGACTGGATTTTCCACTCCACAAATGCTCCTCTGCAGCTCTCTCTAGTCCAAATCGGCCATTACACATACTGATATTTTCTGAAGAACCAACATGCGATTCATATGCTGCTGACACGTGGCATCCCAGAGAACAATCCCATACCTAATGTGGCTGTTAATCAGAGCGTGGAATCCTGTTATTACTGCCTCAATCATGCTGACTGCTTGAACACGCCTTAGAGCGAAAATGCTGCTGCTCAATTTCTTGCAGAGTCCGTCAATGTGCTCCTCCCACTTAAGTTCGCAATCCAGAATTAGACCGAGATGTTTTATGGAGTCAACACTCTAGAGATTTGGAAATTCTGAAATTTCTTCCTTCATCCTGCACATGTTTTAAGCTATCTGGGTTATCATTTAATACTAAATCATTCATACTACAGTACTCTGCAGCCATGTTGAGGAATATAAACAACTCTTCCTGAAGGTAATTTTTTTTAGGCAAATGGCTTTGGAGGACTTCAACTTGCTGAGAAAGGAATCCAAACATAGGCTTAGATTTACATGTAAATAGAGCTGTAAGTAGTTCATGCTAACAGTCCTTGAAGAGAACTCATCCAGGCTGGAGGAGCTCCTGTTCTTCATTATTCCAATTAATTTCCTTAGTTCATTTTCAGATGTTGGCGTTAAGTTTTTCAATGGAAAAACAATCTCAGGTGCCTGTCAAAACAAAAACAGTCTCTGATAGAAAAACTGGGTTTTTCAGTTTGAATATTCTTCAGGATTTCGTTGGCTATAGATGCGAAACAGTTATTAAATGCATTGGCGAGTTCTACAAAATCATCAACTCTTTGAGTAAAACTTCAGCCTTTAGTTTCTTGTTTACTTCAAAAAGTACATTGCCGATTTCACTTGCCATTTTCAGACCGTGGGAACTATCCATTTCATTATTATAATTTACGTCGGTTTGGCTCTTTTCAAGATTTAATTCATACTGTCTTCTATACTTTCAATTTCTATATCACTCAAACTGTTGGTAGTTATAATAATTTAGATCATACAAGTATAATTTAATAATAAAATATAAAATGTTGGTATAACACAAAAAATAACAAAAAAAGTTACAAACTTATACGAGCATATTAAACTTTTACATTATTAAAATATATAAACTTAAAAATGATTAAGAAAACATAAAATGTAAAAACAACACTCCAATTATTTTGATTAGATTACTTTTATAATGTTTAAGAATAACAAATGAAATCAAAATAAACAATCGCATTGAACGGAAAAGCTGTAGAACTGCAGTTACTATGGGCAACACTGCTAGGCCAGAGGTGTAGAGGGGTGTGTCTTCAGCGCAATCGGCCAAGCTCACAATGATACGACGCGAATTCTAATGTAAATATCCAAGTAGAACAATATAACATATGAGATTTAAGTACAAATTGAATTGTCTAAGCTTAAAGAATACGTCATTGGAAAGTAATAAGGCCGCTATGGTTGTTTGTTTGGTACAACATGCAGTTTTAAGGGCTAGAAATAGGAAAAATCAAATAATTTTTATGTAGAATCCAGCTATCCAAAATAAAAAATAATACTTAAATTAAAGCTACTGCAAAATTATTTACTTAAAAGAGGTAAAAAGAAATTACAAATATTAAAACAAAATTGCAGCAATGAAAAGTAAGTATTTTCTCTTCTTGTCTTTAGTATGAGCCTTTGATATCTGCCGGGTCAGTAAATGTGGTACACCATATGTTGCTATACGAGTGTGCTGTAGCGGCTGGGCTCATGGAGCAGTACCTCAGCCACCCCGGGGCTGCCTGTGACTCCCCAGCCATGCCCCGCCTGTGGGAACACTGTGTCACTCCTTCGTTTGCATGGTCATCTAGCTCCACTGGTTAGTACATCTTGCTAACATTTTGAATTCTTTACTACACAAATTTCTTTAATAAATACAAAAGCGACCTAAAAACTCAATTAATAATCTCTCTTAACTAATAATTTAATTGTAACCCTTAGAGCGTCATTTATACAATGCCTATTTTCATTAAGCCCTAATTTATTGTAAAAAAATCAAAATTAAATTTTTAGTTGCTAATTTTTTTATTGTTCTGTACAGGAAAATTAAAGATATGATAATATTTTGAAACTGTTATTAGCCTACTTTACCTTTTTTTTCTTATATATTAATATGTAAATAATCAAACTTTTACTTGAAAGTAAGCCTCAGGCCATAGATCACTTATACAGCATGAATCAATACAAAATATTATTACTATTAATAAAATATATATAATTGAGTACATTTACTTGTACATAAACTGATAAAGACATTAAGGGCCTGCACATAACACATATAATAAAAAATAAGTAAATACATATAGCACTTGAATGCGATGTATTTAGTACCTTTTGTAACTTAATTGTGGAAATAAATCATTTATTTATTCATTTATTCACCTTCCACAAAATCTAAATCGGCCGGTTTATTTATATTAACATTTAAAACTAATAAATTACTAACATATATTAAACTAAAGTAATGATAAAACAACTAAATACATATTTTCAAAGCTGTAAGGTGACGTACAATAACAACTGCTCGGCTCAACGGTAGCTGCGTTAGGTGGCGCAGCGAAAATGTACACTGCCAGACAAAAACCAATCTCGTAATGATTGACAGGCCAACAAAATGTCGCGAGTCGCACAATGTGTCTCTCATGAGTCACCGCCCATAATCCAAACGCACTACTGGATTAAATTAGAAACAATATTACGAAAATATTATTTTTGTAATTATTACACGTATAAGCGCTTACGGCGTTTAGAGCAAAGTCAACATATGCGCGTATATGCATTTACGGCATGATAAGGGTTAATCTTTGAAACAGGTTTCTGGAAAATGGGTTATTAAAACATGAATCTAACAGGAGCAATTTCAGAACTGTGTTCACAGGTCACATACAGTATAAAAATAGTTTTTGAGCAATATGTTTTTATGTTTTATGTCACAACAATATCTTGACCACTGGCGTAGATTTTTTACACAGAGATGATAAAAAAATTAATGCTCCACCCTCAGCTCAGCTGCCGGGGACAAAAGGAACCGACTGACCTGAGAACAGAAGAGCATCACCAGGTGTAAGGTGGGCAGCGGAGAAGCAAATTTGACTCTTATCACATGGTCCCCAGGCCAGGCCAGCAAAGTCCAAGTGGCAGATAATAAGCAGGCGGCAGGCTGAGGGTACAAGTCCTACACGAGGACCCTAAACTGCACAACAAAACACAGCATATAAGGAAAAGTACAGCCACAACTAGATAAAGGTTATAAGCCTACTAAGATTTACAAGAATTAACTTAGTTAAACAGGTAAAAGACTAATGAGAACATGATTGGAGCAAAAAAGACATTAAAAAGACTAATATTAGACTACAAAATTTGTCTTTTTAAAAAAATTAGGTTTAAACCAAACTGCATAATTAACAAATTATAAAAGGAATAACATATATGGAAAAGCAAAATGACAAAACTGAAAATATATCTAGGCTATTAGCACTGAACAGAAATATGCTAAATATGAACATCACATTAAAAATCATCAATAAAAACCTAGTTAATGCACTTGACAGACTTTATGTTTAATTTATTATTTACATAATAAATTAAACATAAGACATAATTTAATAATGAAATAAATGACAAAATACAAAATTGAGCACATGGTCTCGAAACTTATTTACAAACAAACCTAGAGAAATAACACAAGAATCAATCTAACAAAAACTGAAAATTGCAAGAAAAGAATTGTTATTATACAAAAAGGTTTTTACCAAAAGGGTGATGAGGTGTTTGAATTAAATCTAATTAATCAACTTACGTTTAGAGAATTTTAGCCGAGCGTATTAGAAGGTGCTGGAAACGGATTGAAGTGTCTGGACTAGAAGATGACGAAAAAAAGGACAACTGTACAGATCGAGAGCCGGAATATCCAGAAAAAAATGTTTTGTGGCAAAATAACATTAGATTTTGATCATAATTTTTTTCAATAATCAATTATTCATTCTTATTAGTTGAACTCAGGAAAAACATGCACAAGACACTAAGGAGATCAATCTTTCAATGAAATGAACTTACTTAACATAAAGTGTTGGTGATTGGCAATAGTTCTCAGCAACTTTTAATGAGTAAACATTTTAAGATAAATTTCGCTCTAGAATAGTTTGATTAAAAGTGAATTCATAATAGAAGTAAACAGTGAAGATTTTGAGTGATTTTAACAAAAAATGTTTAGAATTTTATGACTTTATAAGTAGAAATTAAGGCCAGGACATTCAATCACTTTTCCTCAAGTACAAGAGAGAGAATGTGTCTGTCCTCCTGGACTAACTATGGTTATGTGATCGTTACAACATATTTTCATTGTTTTTATAAACACAAAATTAATTAACATTATTTTATTTTATGTCAGAATCTATATTTTACGTATAATTAATTATAAATACGTTTATATTTTACAATAGACTTATTTTTTAAACTGCAAACGAAACTCTTTATTTCTCATTGATTGGAGTAATATTTTATACGTTTCAATACATTGAGAACGGATGTATACGATCATTTTTGATAATTTTATCTATGAATCATTATTCTGCAGAGGAATATTTACCAAGGATGTTGTGCAATGCATGCATACACCTATTTGTTATTTTTAAAGTATCATTTTGTAGATGTTTCATTTAGTATCCTTTTGTATTGTAGTAATTTGAATGAATATAGCTTATTTTTATGTTTCAGGTGAATTTCTTCCAGAACATGTTGGAATCCCCATTGCGGAGAGCAAAAGATCAACATTTTTTATGTTGGAGATACACTATGATAATCCAACTCTAAAACAAGGTTAATCTTATTTATGACTTACGTATCATAATTTCTTTGAACTGATTATTTGGTAGATAACAATTTGCATCTGTTTATCAGTATGCTTTTACAATAGTTTTCACTAACTATTGGAGATGGTAAAGCTATGTTCTAGTTTCAGTCTTCTTTGTTTTGAAAGTTAAAAATATTTGAGATCTGGAAAAATATTGAAACAGTACTGTAACGTATGCATGCTTGTTTGCAAAAGATACCAGGATATACCAGGATGAGGTATTCACAGTCTTTTTTACCTGCAATCAAAATAAAATTATACAGAACATAG